>JADDOH010006663.1:0-33273 GCA_016648135.1 Agrypnia vestita | reverse complement strand
GCGGTTCCGGGTACCCGCACAACTCATATCCACTGGTACACTCTCAATCTAGATTGTCTTCTACACGTCAGCGGATTTCCTGGGGTTACGTTCAATCAGCTTTCACCGTTCTTTATCGCAGATCTGGTTACCAAACGCGAGCCGCTATCAAGCAACCATTATTTCCTAGAACACGGCTACCATCGAAGGCATGGCAGTAGAAAACCATACACTTACACAAAAAAGCAAAAACTGAATAATTAATTAACGATCAATTATAGAAGTCTCACATAGACGAAGCTATCTGTATATGAAAAATAAAATATAGAAGTATAATTACGAGTTGTGAAATCTATGTATACTAACTTGTTAATGAGAAAAAAATAACAACAGATGTCTCTAGCAGATTCGAAAGATATACATGCCTATACAGAACTTTAAAAAATTTGATAATGTGTGGATGTTCTTACGATGGAATTGGTGAACGTTGCATTGTGAAGAGTGATCACTTAAGCCAACTCATACAGGTTGTAGGCCCTGAGCCATCGTATAAGAGACTTCCATCCACTTTTCTCATATATAAATAGCTTCGTCTCTGTGAGACTTCTATAATTTATCCTTCATTAATTAATCATCCCTCTGGGGACCAAATCCAATAACTGTGTTCTTAGAACATACTTTCATATAAAAATATTCTTAAAAAACTGAATATTTAAAAAAAATAGCAAACTGAAAAGCACATGGAAAAAATCCATTTGCAAGTGTGTCATAACTAGTAGCAAAAACTTCGGGAGAGTCTTCTTCGTGCTATTTTGAATAGAAAATATTCTTGACACATTGGGTGATACGTCGACAGCTATGGAGATAAGCAACATAAAAGTTTGCAATTTTTTTCAATATCCCCTACTTATTTTCATTAAAACAATGGATTATCACTGCAGTAACTTATATGAAATATTATAAATTTATTCGCTCTTATAAAAGTCAATATTAAAAAATATATAAATGTATTTTAAAATAATCTGTATACCTCGTTTCTTGAAAAAAATCATACGATTTTGTTATTTTTAGAAACTGGTAGTAGCAAAACCACGCACTGCATACTGCGTTTTCGAAGCTATAATAATGTAGATTAGTCAGAATTTAGTATTTCAAAATTTTCTGTCACATATTTATTTAATTTAGCTTTTATTCCAAGATATGTGTTTATACAAAACTCTTACTTCGATATACTGACTGTGAGCATCTCACTGGGTACCATAAAAACGGGAAATATATTTTCGTTTCACACACATAAATTGAAATTAAATATCAACAAAACAAAAGTAATGAACATCGGAAATAAGAGAATACCAGATGCACCAACAATAATTATCGATGGGGAAGCAATCAAAGAAACTACTAATATAGAATACTTGGGAATAATTATAGATTGGGAATCATTAAACTTTTCATCACACTAAAATTATGTAACAAAAAAATAGCAAAACGAATTTCACTCTTGGAAAGAATCAAAAGATATATTAAAACAGAATCGTGCAAAAATATATAACGCAATAATAGTCCCCTACATCAATTACTGCAGCAGTATACTATTTCTGGCTAATGTAGAAGAATTGAAAAAATTAACAATACTCCAAAATAAAGCATTGAGAATTATACTTAAAAAAATCTATACACAAGAATCAAAGTGAATCTGGAAAGCTTACAGAATGACACTTAGACAAATAAATAAATTTAATATACTTTTATTTATAGGTATATAAAATTATTAATGGACACAGCAATACCTTTGAATCATTAAGAAAAATGTAAAATAAAAACAACACGAACATGACCATGAAGGAAAGATGAAATTAGATTACCATCCCGAAAGAAAAAAAGATCGCAAACTTCTATAATGTGCAGTGGAATGAAATTATTTATATATGAAACTAGCAGGGGATACGAGTATTAGGGACGAAAACGATATAACGAGTTTTAAGGAAAAACTAAAAAAAGTACATGATATTTACTTTTGAATAAAAATTTAATATATGTACTTATATCTAATGCAAAAATTTATATATTAGAAAATTTTTTTTTTTTGTATTACCTCCTTTAATACTAAAAAAACACACATTAAACCTGCCAGATTCTTGCGGCCGGTGCTGAAATAAATATTTAAAAAAAAAATCAATATTTACGTTGAAATGTCCAATTAGCGACATGCTTAATTAATTATATTCCGATTACTGTGGATTATCTTAATTAGTATTACAAATTAATGACACAAAGTCCGTGATAGACAGTTGACCTTCTTGACTTGAATAATCCGACATAATCTAGGATACACTCTTTGCAAATGTCAAAATTTACGATAACCGCTATCCCGTCAATAATGACGACAAGTTAATAATTATTATATACCTCTTCAATGATAGCAAAATAACTCTGTGGTAACATTATAATTATTTATATAAAAAAAAACACTGTTCAAAACCACTATTTATTGAATAATCGATAAATTTTGGGGCCAACGGTCTTTTGGCTAGGATACAATGTGTACTAACATTAAAATTGAAATGATAAACACAATCAAAAACTTAAAATAAATATAATGGTCGATATATTTGGCAGTTACTTCGTGGTGCAACATTCAAATTTAAAATATGTTTTATTTTAACTTTGTAATACACACACAATATTAGTGTGTGTATTACAAAGTTAACACACTCTATTATGTGTATGTATTACAAAGTTAACAAAACAGGTATAGTTAATAACTAACTTTAGTACAAAATGTATCAATTTTTTCGGGCAAGTCAGGAAGCCGCGCCGGTGGGGAAGGGGTGGCGGGTGTTTAACAAACCCAAACCATCTGAGCGACCCTTTTTTAATTCTATTAATTATGCTAAGATCAGCTTTGCATTCATTCCTAATATCTTCATTCTTTACTCTACCATAAATTGATTTGTCATACATACGTCTGAGGGATCTCATCTCCACTGCATTCAATCTACTTTCGTTCCTCTTCTGCAGGCTCCAGGCTTCGGTTCCATACAGCAATGTTGGTACTAGAATTCCATTATGTATCGCTAGTTTTGCCTCGGTAGACATATTTATATTAGAAACTATTGCGTTCAAAGCACCGTTCACCCTATTCCCCGCAGTCACTCTCCTCTCGATATCTTTCTCAACATTCCCTCTTCTATCGAACATACTTCCCAAGTACACAAAATCATCTACCTGTCCAAACATTCATTCATTCATTCATTCATTCATTCATTTACGCCTAAATAGGCTTTTACATATGTAGGTATATAACAGTTATTTGCAAAAATAATATAAACAGAGAGAAAAACAAAAAAAAAGAAAGTGTATATAATTTACATTATGGCGGAATGAAGCGCTCTCAGTATCGCGCCCCTATACTGTGACAGGCCAGAACCAAACACGTCCGCTATGTTTGTATTCATGTGTATGTATGCATTCAATACCTACTAGAATTCCACACGTTGTCTTACTTTCCTCTTTCTCGAATACCATCACTTTTGACTTGTTTACATTCATAATATCACTTTCCTTGCGTACACCATACATCCTGCTAACCAGACTCTGTAAGTCCTGCTCTGTGCAGAATGTCATTTACTGCTTTACATTATCAAAATATTAAATAACTCCAATGTTTTTCTATGCAGTTACAATTAGGTAAGTAAAACAAGCAGAGCGGTACAAGTCAGTAAAACTAAGAAAGCTCATTAAAAATCGTAAGTGATTTATTAAAAATTTACGATAACCATAAAATAATAAGACTCGCTGACCACTACGGCTGGCCGCAGGGCCTAGTAGCGTACAGTCGAGCGATAGCCGACCGCTTTCCGCCGGTCATACTCATCATCATTTCATTACCTATTAAAGAGACAAACGGCGCGGCACATCGCGGACACGGGATCGCCGTGACGTCAGCGCCGTGACGCGTACCGCGGGGAACTCTGCGGGCGGGCGAGAATTCTCGGAAGAGCGCTCCGAAGTCCGAGAACGCCCGCGCCGTCCGAGTCTGCCGGCGATATCGGCCAACACTACGCACGCGCCGCGCTCTCCGCCGCGCCCGTTGTACCCTAACCTTTAGCGCGCGAAAATCACTGTTTACGCGCCCGATTTAGCGCGCGAATCGGCCACGTGACGAGCGCTGACGCAATCTCAGCGCGCGCATTTTCCTCTTTTCGTTTCATTTCTTCGCGATCGTTGAATTGGTCGGATCTTTTTATTGCGAAATTGTTATTAACTTAAAACATTATCTGGAGTGTTTCGGACACACATATTACAACATTTTGTGAAATCTACTTGCTTATTTGTGTTCATTAATTTATTTATTTTTACTTATTGAAGAGATCAAATAAATACACCTTTTAAAAACATTACATACACATCGTGCTAATATATAAAACTTATGTTTTACACATTGTGCGTAAACCTTTAAAAATTAGCTAAAGTAGTTGCTTCCTTCACATTTGCTGACGGTTTATTGGACAATTTGAAACTTTTACATTGAAAACTATTTTGTGTTCATGCCACTTTATTGTTGTCTGTTAGTGGAATTCTAAGATAACACCGAGATTTCGAAGAAAAACGATTTTACGCTATTTAGTTATACGGTGTATATATTTTTTTGATGACTAAGATTTTTAATGTATTAAATATAATATAGTACATACTTTAAAAGAAATATAAATAATATTAAAAAATAAGACAGATTCTGTAATCGTTATAAATAAATAATGAAAGTAAACAAAGTTATCATTAATCAATTAATGTATATTATGGATGTCTCACAGAGACGAAACTGTATTTTTTTACTATGGGAAAGTAGGTATAGAAGTCATTTATGGTGTATATCGGACTTACGACCGATCTTTGGTAGGCTTAAGTGATCACTTTACACATATGTAACGTTCGCCATTTCCACCATGATAGAATATACCATGTCTTACTAATTTTTGGAAGTTGTATATATTTTGAATTACATGTCATACATCACATATGTGTTATAACAACCTTTTATACCGGCCTGTGACAGCCATTTTCAATTCCCCTAAATCCCCACAGATGTCGCTAATTATTTTTGATATCGTTAATTATTTTTGATATCGTTAGGTAATGTCGCTCGATAAGACTTCCACAATTGATTTTTTACAGAATTTAGAAAGCAATATACTTTTTGTGTAATGAAATTCTTTCCGAATTACTTACACTAGGATACGCCAGAAATATTTAGTATTTCAAATTTTGTTATTAAATTCCTTTTTTTACCAGTATTTTTCATTCAGAATATTTTTGAGTTTGTTCAAATCATTCAGAACGGTAGTGCTGGATTTCTTGTCAAAGAGACATCATTAGTCAACTAATGTATATTATGGATATATAATACCATAATATACATTAATTGACATACAGAGACGTCTCTGTGACTCTTTGACAAGAAATCCAGCACTACCATTCTGAAAGATTTGAACAAACTCAAAAATATTCCGAAAGTTATCATTTTTTAAATCAGATTCGTTGCCACAGAACTGTCAGCATCTCACAACCGACGGCAAGTTTCTCGAAATTAAGTTGTTTTTTTTATTCACTCTAGTCATAACCAAGATTATGTAGCCTACAGTGGTGCGTGAGTGCGTTAGTTTATTTTTACATTTTCATACAAAATATATCCCTAAGTCTTGCAGGTCCCTGAGACGTACTTCGGCCATCGAATTGGGGATTTTGGATGCAGAATAACTTTATACGGGACTACGATAAAATTAGAAGAAAAGAAGAAGAAGAATAAAATTAAGTTCTCTCATGAGTGACCCACAGATATACTCTACAACAGATATAATAATAATACAATGTATGCCCAATACATTTGAATAGATTAATTTATTTTATGTGGTATGAGCGATGGATCGATAAAAAATAAATTAGAAAATCGATTAGCAGGCGCACAAAGCGCGGCCCAAATCCACCAGCAGTCCTTAACGACGGTCCCTACTTACATAAACCCAAACATCTACCAAAAATGTTATTTGACTTTTTTTGTACCAATAGATAGAAAATACTCTCTAGCAGCGTGGATATATAGCGTACCTAAAATACAAAAATATTAATCAAACTACGGAAGTAAGTATCCATATGATGTTGCGTATTCTGTAGTTTTAATTGTATCCAATAATATAAATGAAAAATTACATAGCTCGGTTCCGACTCCCCCCTGCCCACACGTAGCCCAGTATAGCATTGTCTAATTCCTGCCCCGCCTGACCAAGCCACGTGGTTTATGGACGCTCCCTAATTGACCACAGTGCGGCGCCAGCATCGGCCTTGATGTAGGCTACTGGAGTGTGACCCATTTCACCTTGCGACCAGTAGTGTTTTTCTATTCAACCTTTCCTGTCCGGTGTTGTGAGCCGAGTTGATATTGCCTCTAATTATTTTTGAATATACGCATCTGTAAATATACTAAATACACAGTTCATATTTTAGATATTCCTCCATAATAAATTTATGTACTCAATTAAAATAATAACAATACGTAAATATTTACCGGAAATAAACAACAAAATAAAAAGTTTTCTCGAAGAAACCGACTTGATTTTTCAATACGTGTGTGTATTGTAGAGAAGCGGGACCCACCACACGGGCCGTTCTATGAGCAATAGCTCCCATATTGGCCTTACACTTTCGCCACCCATGCTCGGCATGTGTATATTATAGATCGGGACGATGCAGGGAGCGCCGTGCGTGGTGCGTTTTTATGCGGTCGTTCGTGATGAACAAGGTTTCGCATTTTTAGTACTTTTTACAAAAATTGTTACTACACATATTTACTCGTATATATCTGTGGGCGAAAGGGACAAATAAATGAGTCAATAAAATCGAGTTTTGACTTCAGTATGCAGAGTTGTTCTTTAGATACATATCTAGAAAAATTATGAGTCAAAAAATGAAATAAAATGCGATTATTTTTTTATTTTTGGAAAAAGACAAATGACATGATTTATTATTTGAAAAATTTGGCAAGGAAAAATGACGAAAAATTAATCAACTTCTTACGGAAAAAACGGAGAAAAATGACGTAAAATTATTCAATTTCTTACGGAAAAAACAAAACTAAAAATAAATGCTTTCAGATATTTCCTCAACAAACGAAATTCCCACATTTTGTTTTAGCTGTCCTGGAAACCTGCAATTTTTACTCATTCCGTTATAATTATATCAACTTTTATTTTAATGATTAATACAAAGAAAAAATGTTACATATTTATATTTATCCAACTTAAAAATCGAAGAAAAGCTACATGCACTGAGGCCCAAATACAGAGTCAATACTTAAATGATTTAAAGGTGAAAGTACGCTTTAGAAGTGTAATTTGTACCGCAAATTACGTATTTAAAGCGTACTTTAACCTTTTAGCGGCACCGGATTGCGTGTTTCAATTTTTGCACCCTATGGAAAAGGTCAACGTGATAAACTACTGTTATCAAATGAAATAGATGTTAACGCGAGGTGACGTCACATGTGTAGATATCAATAAAATAAAATTTCCTGTTTAGAGATAAATCCTATAATCCCCGGCTAGTGGCAGATGGAATAAAAAGAGGCATGCCGATAAGTAAGCGTGCGAATTATCGCAACAAAGGTGTGTGCTGGAATTCCGATACGTCTAGAAAAACAGTGGAAAACTTAATGACTACGATGAAAAGCAGTCTGTCGTGTTTTATCCATTAGTTTGCAGGCGAAATAAATTTGTTCTTTACACAGGAAATTTCCACACCTTTTTTAAAAAAAAAATTCGAGGGAAAACCATACAACGATTGCTTACTAACAGAATATTTATTTAGTCTTAATATAAAACAACATATCTTTTACCTTGAACAACGAGGACATGTGATATTCACATGGATCTGAGATATTAGATTTAAAATTTTCTTAATTTTAAGAGGTGTTTGGAACACAGCCAATAATGTGAAATATTCACAAAAAATCCCTATATATCTATATATATGGCACAGCTATAGTTCAACAAAACGTTACAAGCGCTACTATATAATATATATAATACTGATTTTTTTTTGGTATATAGTAATATTTATCTCTACTAACCGAAAATAACTGATGTTGCAATTAAATTTTCAAAATGAACCAAAACCTAAGTCTTGAGTGACACGGTCGTTAAAGGAATGGGCGCAGCTGAAGAAACAACAATGAAAGTAGTGGAGACATATTGGCTGTTAATTAATCAATTAAAGAGATTATACACACCAATAGCTCCATATTTAATAATATAACAATTTCGAATACATCACACGTATACAGTGATGTACATAGTGCAATTTTATTGAGGACATAAATACCGTCAAGCGTACATAGTAATCTATTCTAATTTTAAGCTTAACAATTCAGAATAACAATGGTGAAGTTCGCGACCAATGGCTCACATCAACATCAGGAAGCTGTCACAGAGGCTGCAGATGTGCAGATGGAGCACGTAATGCCGAATAATTTTGGGCGTGATTTCATCTTAGCGAGCATGAATGCTCCGCTAAAAGTATAAAAAAATCCATGAAAACTAAGAAAATGGTAAAAAAAAGCCCTCCCGCTGTATATATAGTAATGTAGACTCCACTCCGCTCTGATGATATTTTCAAAAACACAATAATCCCTTAAATAAATAAAATTGTATTTATAATTTATATAAATTAACTTTGTAAACACCACTTATTTATATAAATTATAATTATGTCACCACAAAATAAATTTGCTATATTTGAAGAAAAAAAATTATATTTTTTAGAAAATTCAAGGTGGTGTCATGTCATACCTTAAGTGGTATCAACAAATAAAATAAAACTCAGATAAAAAATTTCGGATTAGTCATCTAAAATCGATTCATTTTCAAAAAAAAATTCTTTTACTGAACCAAAAGAGACTCTAAAGTGTGTAATAAAAAATAAAGCGAAAAATCAATGTACAAGTATGCATGGTGGTTAATCGTCGTATAGTTTACCCCGCCTGATACATAATATATTTCTCACACATTGTGCATGGAACCGTACGTCTCTATATTAATTTTATTTATTGGGTAAGCGAACTGGTTCAGTGATTTTTTTATTTCAAGAAAACGTGACGGACAGCCTTGCGTTAAGAGTAGGTACTCACGCGCGTGCTATTTTTAAAGTTAACTTTAAATTTAACCAACTCAAAATGAATGCAAATATTATCGTTATTTTATTAGGAAAACGCATTAGTAAACAAATTCAATTGCTTACATAATATATTTTATTAATTATTTAAACTAATATGTTGAATTGAGAGTAGCTTGTTGGTGAAGTGGTTCATGGTTCGAGCCCCATTCCAGGACACCAGCAAGTTAGTCTTATTTTCATAGCATATGCTTTTGGCTTAGTTTGAGAATAGTAATAATATTGATGCGAAACGTATTCCGTGATTGAATCTCTATGTTTTTTTTTTAAAGTCGTATATCATCATCATCAATATTCAATTCAATTCAACGTATTCTCATACATATATACTCTCTCAGTATATTTAATTCTAATCATAAAAAGAAAACACACATAAGAATTAAGAATATAGGTACGTATGTAATGAGATGGTAGGGTTAAAGAATTACGCACTGTCAAAATCTTTCGAAATTTTTGGTCGGGGCTCCTGCCTGTGAGTGGCTCATGTTGACTGGATGTCCGCATTAAGCCTGCTATCAAGCATTTCGATAGTGCGTAATTCATATCGTTACAAAATATAAAAAAAAAATTCTGTGTCGGAAATCCCCTTCAGAAAAATGGAACATATAAACATCAACAAGTGATATTGTTCAGCACAGCGTTAGCTCTTCCAACAGGCATAACCATCGGCAGGTCGATTCAGTATATGGGAGTGTGAAGCAATCTATGTTGACGCGATCATAGGAACAAAACATAGCCGTTCATAAGAATTTTAGAAATTATAAGCAACACTTCTTAACGTTGAAAAAAATGTATACAATGTATATAAATTAACAAGATACACAAGTATCACCACCGCACGAGTATAAAATGCGTGGGTTCCAAGGTCAGCGATGTCTATCACGTGATACGCAACAGTCCTCCTGCAAACGAGTATTGCATAATATGCAAAATTTCGCTATTAAAGTCTTGAAATCTTTATTAGATGCATCATTTTCATGCATCGTAGCCGTGTTTTATTTGATTAAGGACACTAAGCATAAATTAAGGAATGAGGAAGGAGAAGACGAAGAAGTTTGTTTAAGACAAGTTTTTTTTATAAATTCATAAATGATAATACAAGATGTCGATCAACCCGCAGAAGGTTGAACACACAAGCCCACGAGGAGCTCAATTTTTCATATATGCATTAGTGATGGTCAAAACAGTTATTTTAATACTGATTACACAATAACCGTTATTTGAGATTTGTATCCATTTGATTATCGCATTTGATTTTTCGCAATTCGACGGCAACCATCAGTACACTACATAAGAGATAAATCTCAGTTACAGTAACCGATTAAAATAACAGTTTTGACCATCACTGTATATATTGTGGACACTGCGTTTTAGGTTATCAAACAATCAATCGCTCCACCGCACTGCACATCGGATACTAATAGTTCAACGGCCATCCGAGTGGCGGGCCGTTAAAAATGCTCAAAAACACCAATGCATCGAAATAATGTGCGTATTACGCACAGTAAGACTCGCCGACACAACTGAATCCTAACGTGAAACCAATTCTAATGTATATTAGGTCCTTACATATGAAATTGGCGTTTAGTATGGGAGGAACATAAAGCCGATTTTTTTTTATTATAATATATTTATTTAATCAAAGTATGTACCATTGCTATCTATGCACTTTTGCCATGTCATAGGTAGTTCATCGATCCCTTTACTAAAAAAACCATTCGGACGGGAATCAATAAAATCTTTGAAGGCGGTTTGGACTGCCCCATCGGAGTTGAATTTTTTCCTTTGCAAGAAGTTATCCAAATTTCGAAAAAAATGGTAATATGTTGGAGCAAGGTCCCGAGAGTACGGTGGAAGCTCCTCTAATTTGGTAGCCGTCTGTTGTGCAGTGTGTGGTCTAGCGTTATCATGAAGCAGCAGTGGCCTAGAGCGATTAACCAGCCTCGGTTGTTTAGCAGCTATCTTTTCCATCATGGTTTGCAGTTGCTGACAATAGACATTGGCCGTAATCGTCTGGGCAGATTTAAGAAAGGTGTAGTGAACGACACCAGCACTAGTCCACCAAACGCTCACAAGTAACTTTTTTGGAGTCAATTTTCGCTTGGGGCATGGTTTGGCTGGTTCGGCAAGGTTCAGCCATTGCGATGAGCATTTCCGATTATCGTACAGGATCCACTTTTCATCACAGGTAATGATTCGATTTAAAATCCCTTCATTATTGTACCGGTTGAGTAATGCAACGCAGCAGTCAACGCGCGTTTGTTGATTTGCTTCACTCAATTCGTGAGGTACCCACCTTTCAAGCTTTTTCACCTTACCAATTTGCTTCAAGTGAATTAAAATAGTTTTATCACTAACACCGCAGCCTGCAGCTAACTCGGATGTGATTTGCGATGGATCCGCTTCCACAATAGCCTTCAATTCTTCATTATCAACTTTGGTCTCCGGCCGTCCACGGGGCTTGTTCTGCAGGTCGAAATTTCCAGAACGAAAACGTTGGAACCAAAAACGCACTGTGTTTTCTTTTGCGGCACCGTCGCCATACACATCATTAATCCTTCGAGCCATTTCTGCACCACTGGTGCCACGGTGGAACTCGTACTCGTAAATAACAAGATATTTCAAGTTTTTCATTTTGTAAACTGAGTGACGCAAAGAAAAAAACAATTGAGGAAAAAAAAAATGAATTATAATTTTCAAAACACAAATACATGAGTAAATAGCTGTATAAATTTGGATTTGGAATTCCTAACCAAAGAGAAGATATTTGAGATCAAATTTGCCAGTACGGCAAAACGCCAATTTCATATGTAAGGACCTAATATATACCACATAAATATAATGCAGATGTCTACATCCTTATGAATAGAATTTTCAGTTAACGTGAAAATATATCGCATAAAATACTAATATTTTATTTAATGTATTATGTATGTAATATTTTAACCGATACTCGCTAAAAATTAAAACTAATATTATTTTTCGAAGGCTAACGGTTCAATTTAGAAATAATCGGAAAATTTGCAAGGACTTCTGTATCGTAAAAATCGTAAAAAAATATGTTAATTATTCGTGCGCCAGTCAAATAGTATTTTATATTCGCAAAAAAGGATCGTTAATAAATTTTGGCACTTCTTTACAACTGGTTTAGTATTCAAAACATTCAAATTAAGTTTTTTATTAAATAATAATACTATTTACAGTGAAGGCAGGAAGTGTTGTGCATACAATAGATCGATCGCTCAATTTTTTGTGAACGCAACTGTTAAATTGAGCGAAGTAATTAAAATTAAGGATATGTGATCTAATTATTTGTTTTCAAAAAAAAAATTAGGTTTAAGTGAGACAAAGAAATATGAAGTAGAAACAATGTGACGTAAGGAAAAATGGTGTAGAACGAGAGTGAGGTAAATAAATATGACTTGGAAAGGAAGTGAGGCAAAGAAATAGGGTACAAAAAAAAATATATATGAATAGAGATGAACTTAACTAGTTGTTTAGGAGGGGGGTGGATCACAGCGAAAGAATGTCCCCCCTCGCGCTTATACACACGTTTATAATGCAGTTCTTACATAATTAATTTCCCTAGTAAACAAGAAGTATTTTTTAAATCAGATATTTTGTTCCAAATCGAGTCTCTTGAATATTTTTTTTTTGATATACCAAATCACAGACATTATTATAACATCATTTAACAAGAAAATTATTAAATTTTTCATTTCAGTCTGAGACCTTTGTGGGATAGCACATTACTCCGCCATTTTGACTAAATAACTAACCATCACGCGTTTCTTGGCATTGGTAGGCAGAGAGGATTGAACGCCACACTCTTCTATCCTGGCACACCACTTTTGCTTCGGCCACATTCATACATCTTCTCATACAAGTTCTACGGTTGTTGAGGCTTTTAACAGGGCCATCCTCAAATACTTGTAGTATATGATCGTGCCAGGTCTTTCGCGGACGCCCTCTATTCCTGTTGCCATTAACACTCGTCATTTTGAAATTTTTATAATAATTTGTTAATGAAATATATTAGCCAATGTATGTCGTAAACAATGATGATGAAACAAATATATTGTAAAAAATTGTATTTGAAAGAATTTTTTATACCTCAAGGTGGGGCGCAACCCATTAAAGGTTATATTTTCTTATATTTTTGAGTATACATCGAGGTATCAATCACAATCTTGCTATTTTAAGAATACGCCTGAATATGTAATACGTACGTAGTGACTGCGTATCCCGCATGGAAAATTAAACAAGTAAAAGTGCAAAAACACTAATTTCGTAATTAATTCGCTTCACATACTGTGTTCCGCAATAGACAAATTAATATGTAGGTTATATTGTTGTGTTTAATAATAATCTGGTCGAGCGATCTCCAAAAAGTTGCTCATTAAAATAATTCAAACATATATTTAAAAAAATATTAAGTAATCCGTAAATAAACATTAATTCATTATGCAACTTGCCGTAAATGTGAACAAATTATACATGAACTTCAAATGTTACTGCGCTTGAATAACTTCCCGTTAATATCACAACTAGCCGTAAACCCGTGAAAAATCACAGGACGTAATATTTGCGGGTTTTTGAAGCTGAAAATTCACTTTGAAAAAACCGTATCGAATCGGAAAAAGGCAAAATTGGAAAGAAATGATCTTTTCGAACGTTCGAAAGGCATTTTGTATGGTGCAGGCATCGCTGATTAAGCGTAAGTTAATTTTTTGTGATTTTTCCTTTGCAAAAACTTTGAACGCGTTTATCTCTAAACTAATTTTTTACAGCGCTTGGTGCTAAAATTTACGAAACTATTGAATCGATTGTTATGAATTTTTAACCACACATTCTGCACACCTATCGAAACCGACTGAACTAGAATTACTAAATATGTAATTTTGATTTATTTTTTTTGGCAAACAGGAGTGAAAAAATATGCGATTTTTTTATTCCTTTTTGTTTTCGTCGCGATTTTATTATATTTGTATGTACGTCATACACATAAATCACTGTAATGATAGTCCAACATTTTACAAAAAGTATGTAAGTCAGAAATATTGGAAAAAATTTAAACTTTGATGTCGCATATCTCCACAACTATTGATATTAGGTCACGGTTGCTTAACATTTTCGACTCATAATTAAAGCAAGAATCTACCTGCGAAGTATTGTGGACTAGCTCTGTTACATCCTGTATATAGATTGAGAAAGGAATACGAATTTTGATAAGAAATAAATAAAAAAATGTGATTTATTATTCTCACACGAGCATATAATTTTTTTTTATTTGATTTGCTACCGTCGACCGGTTAAGGAATGGCCCTTAATTCGAGATAAATGCCAGTGCGTTATGAACGGCGATAATGAAAAATGTCAATAGTGTTGTGCAACCACGTAACGGTTATAAGAAATGTAACGACCGTAATGTCGGAAACCTGTCCAATCCGGAATCGGCACCCGAATTCTTAAAATTTCACATCCAGTTTCGAACCACTAAATGCAAGATAAAATAACTTGTTTACAAAACATGATAACGTTACAGATGATTTCTTACGAAACGACAATATATATTATGTTCTTCAAGAACTTGTTTTTTAATTGCTTATTTGATTGTAACGTGGAAATATCCGTACTAAAATAAAGTCAACGAAAATTTCAATCGAAAATTTCAACCTTTCAAAAGGTCTGTTATATTCTGTATTCTGAAAATAGCAATACAGTAAAGACTCGATTAACCGGACTAATTGCTGTCGTAAGGCATTTCTAATTGTATTAACTTATAAAAAAAAAACTATACAGGGTTGCTTCAGAACATAACTTGTCTAGTGAAGCAACTACCTTCATTTATATGTATTAAAATACACGAAATAAATAAATTTAATTTAATAAAAAAAAATGGTTAATCGAAAATCCGGATAACTGAATGTATGAAGAAAACCATTTATTGTACATATGTATAATTAATTCTAGAAAGATAACTTACCTCGCCCGCGTACACATAATTCTAGATTTTTATTAAAAACATTTTCTTATTATCACTTGTGGAAGTACCTACGCCGTTCTTATAACCTAACGTGCGACCAGTTTCTCATTTTTTAATATATCAATAATATTTATTTTATCTTTAAACGATGACACCACTCTCTTACGCTTTTGCATTTTTAATCACACACGTGATACGGTGCAATGCAGCAGAGTAATAATAGTATCTATCAAAAACAAAAACAAAAGCGTGGACAGTGATCGCGCGGGGCGTAAACACGTTTGCGACATGTCGGTGCACGCACGGATTAAACCACCCACAAAGTTATTTGATCGCGGTTGACAATCCGGATAATCGCGAATCCGTATAGCTGGAGTCCGGATAATCGAGTCTCTACTGTAGTTCTAATTCTGTGTCTTGATGGTAGTTATAGTATAACATTGTAATGCCGTCAATTTTGACGTTTTAAGTTTGACAGGTTTGAAATTAATGAATTCAATCAATGAAAGCTCGAAACAAACATTAAGTTATTCACAAATTTACATTTTAGAGCTTTCTAATTAATTGAATTCATTGATTTCGAACCTGTCAAATATAAAACAACATTAACGGCATTACAGTGTCATACAATAACTATCAGGATATGAAATAGCAATAGTAATTAATATTGATTCAGTAGTTAGAAGCGGGAGTGTGCATATGCCATTGCTCGTAACTTGGGATTTGGGATCTAAGAGTTAGATTTTTTAAATACGGTTTACAAGTACCTATATTTTGCTTCGTCCAATATATTCGTAATATTTTTTGAATAGGTACCTATGTTCAAATATTTAAGAACCTTTACTGGTTTTGTCCTTAGAGAGATTATCATTAATTACGAGAAATTATAGATGTCTCATAGAGACGAAGCTATTATTTATATGGGAAAGTAGGTATGCAAGTCTTTGGGTGTTTATATGGCCTACATCCTTTCATATGGCTGTGAGACATCTTTATTTATCTTAATTAATGGTAATTCTCCTGGAGACGAAATGAAGTAATTGTGTTCATAATAAATTGAACATACTCAAAAAAATTGTGAAAAAAAACTGGCCAAAAGGTAAGTAAAAAATTGAAATAATTTTCAGGCACATTCTAGTGTACATGTTAATAATCCGGATGAATGTCATATATACATAAAATAATAATGCTTCATACCCTGATAAAAAACAAAAATAATGTTAAGCAAATTAAAACCTCAGTTTAAATTTTAATATATAAGCCTTCTAAATCATGACAACATGTTTTTAGTGTTTTTTCGTTTTTGGTTGTGTTACATTATAATAATTTGGAATATAATTTTAAAAAAACGCAGATAGTTATGCATCAAACTAATAATATATTACATCTTCTTCAATAACAGCAAAATAACATTATGGTAACATTATTATAGCAATAAGAATGATTTTTGTTGTCTATCTGTCTATATGTCCGTAACTTTCTGCAACGTCCATATTTTTTTTTTAAATCTTAAATATATTTTTATTATTTTTTTTAACAAAGTCGAATTTTCCCCTTCCTCCTTTATCCCGCCCTCTCCCCACGATACATTTTCTATCAAACAGATTTTGTTTGACAGATCATACCCGAATTTTGCATACTTAATCTTTAGGAACCGACATGTAAAAGTACGTCATTTTTGACGAGTTAAGCTAGTTATTAATAAATAGAAAACACTTTATATAAAATAACTATTTATTGAAAATTAACGTGTTTCGTAGCCAATCGGCTCTGTATCAGGATACGGGTTCCTTGTACACCGAAACTCCCAAAGCATCTTCTGCGTGTAGTTTACTGGGATATCGTGCCGTGTATATCTAATCTCTCTGGGCGACTTTTTGGATCCCATTAATTCTGATGTGTTGTGATATATCCCTGATGATGAACCCTGCAATGGGATCCGAAGTCGGCCAGTGGGGTCACATATAAACGGCAGAATATCCCAGAAAATTACACTCAGAAGATTCTAAACCGCCGTGAAAACCTGAGAACATTCTCAAAGCATATTGAATAAGTCAATAAATAGTGGTTTTATAATATAAAGTGTTTTCTTTTGATGACCTATGATTCCACGTATACTGTTGAATCTGCAAAAATATTTTTTTTCGTTTTACTTTCTTAAACCATCCAACTTACTCTATATTTTTGGACAATGTTAAAAAAGTAATTTTTATGTTAGGCGAAAATCAATTTTTTTGCGATTTTTTAAAAAAAATTTATTGGACATAACAAAATTAATTGTTTGATGCATACACACAAAATAAATATAAATATAGGATAATATGTAGCAAGTCTCTCGGCCACCACCTACCTTGCTAGATATATAGAAATACCTGTTCTGAGGTAGGAAGCTTTTTTGATGATTTTACCACCTTCGATCGGTATTTATTTTAAAAGAATGTGTAGGTATACAGTAAAAATCAAAAGTAAAAAATGAGAATAAATCTAAAAGTATCATGCGAGATACAGTAAAAAATGGAAATAAATACAGACGATAGTATTGTTTTTCTTATCAAAACAGCGCCTTTCATATTGATCCACAAAAGAAGTGGCAAACTGAAATAAAAAAAAAGAAGAATGAATAAGAATGTAAAAAAAACAAGAAAGAACGTAATTTGCTAAAAACACAAATACAATCACAAAAAATAACAAGCAGGATAAAAAATATTATAGAATAAATAAAAAAATAAGTAAAATAATCACAGTGTAGGGTAACAATCTATAAAATACAGTAAAAAAATATGCAAAAATATGACGGTTAAGTGAACAACTTAGAAAACAAGTTCGTAAGAGATAAGAGTAACAAGCAGAGTGAAATAATTGAAATAAGTGAAAATGAAGTGAATGCGGCAGTTTTACAGCTTATATCATATAGTATATATTATATTCGACAGTAAGACCGTCGATAAATTCCACTGCATTCAAAAATATTTTCGAATTTTTATACGTACACGGAGAAAGCAATGATAATGTTCAATCATATCGGTTACAGGAAATGTTGCCGTGCAACGTATACAAGTTCCGCTAAATTCTTATTGGAGAAATACTGAAAAGCCAGGAAAAGCGCAATTACCTACCGCTGGATTGTTATCAGCTCACCGCTTCTGTCCGGGTAGACGTTTCGACCAATCAGACGGGCGCAGCTGCAGATGCCGTGCAGCATTGTTCTTTTAATTAATAAAATACTCGTGTGTGTTGCGGGCGAGTAGCGATCCGTGAAACATACAGAAAATAACTGATACTTTAAACATCCCCGTGAATTACGATGAGTTTAATTTTATAAATTTTTGATAATTATTTCATTTCATTATAGATAAAGCGGCGTTTATTTAACAAAATACATTTAATTGCTTGATACATATACACATAATACATCAAATATTAATATAGGATAACATGTAGCAAGCCTATATAGAATTAGCTTTTTTGGAGTAGGTAGTTTTTTTATCATTTTAATACCTTAGATCGATATTTAATATCACACTAAAAATCAAGAGAAAAAAATATAAACAAAAAAAAAAAAACAAAAAAAAATAAGATGCAGGAAAATGTAAATAAATGCAAACGATAATTTTACATTTCTTATCAAAACAGCATCTTTCATGTGGATCCCTAAAGAAGAAACAAGATAGAACGTAATTTGGTAAAAAGATAAATAAAACCACGAGAAAGTAACAAGCAGGACTAACAAACATTGATTATTTTTAACTTCGACCATAACACAAATAAAAAAGGCCTTAGGCTAGGGCTAGATTATTTAGAAATGTTAGAAAACAAAACGTACCTAAACACTAATTAATAAACAATCGCTTTTAACGAATAACCCATCACTTAACGTATACATTTCAATGTCTTTCTGTCAATTTCCACCCCGCACCCCCACCCGCCACGAACGAGGCCCCGCTCAATTTGAATTCTTTACATTTTTAATTTAGGGATCAATTATTGTATAGTATAATATAAACGAAACGGTATCGATACCTTAAAACGTAGTCAACATTAAAAATCATTAATGTGTTTTATTTTTATTTGTTTATTAAAGCCCTTCAGAGCTTTTACAAACAATCAGGTTCATATATATAATCAATATTTTAAAGCTTCGTATCTCATGATGGAAATGACGTTGCGAGCTAAAAATATTTGCGTTGACCAAAAAATTCCGTGCAGAATTTATACCTATGTTCAATTTTCACGACACCAGAGCACATTGGTCGGTTTTTTTTTAATAAAAATAGAGATGCGAACACGGAAAACGTGTCACATCAATATTCTTACTATTTTAAAACTAAGCTAAACGCTTGTGCTATGAAAATAGGACTAAATTGCTGGTCTGGAGTGAGTTTCGAACCCACGACCTTTGTATAACGAGGCGAGAGTCCTAACCACAAGACCGACAAGCTATTCTATTTTTAGTTTGTAATTAAGACATAGATTTTCACCGTTACATTAATATGTTGTATTTAAATGTAATTAGGACGTTAATCGCTTAACGATTATATTTAATGTAAAAAAAGCGTGTTGAAGTGTTAACACAAATGACGTTGGCGGCTAATTAGCGATAATTTGGAGCAGTCGGACAAAAATGTGTTATTGATTCGCGAGAATCGAGGTGGTGTCGTAACATTGTCTCATGGCCTCCTCCCCGACATGGCCGCTGCGTTCTCCGCTCCGGTGAAGATCGCCGGATCGCTTCTAGGTAACTGTTTAACACGTTGATATCGTGTTCACATTATACGACTACATAATAAAAAAAACGTTCAAAAAATAAAAATAACAAATCTATTAAAATCGAAACCGGATAACCAAATGTGGTTGAATATTATTAATATTTTAAATATTTAAAACATTTACTAAGGTCAGGCATTTCAACAAAATGTTAGTATATAACAGTGATGGGTCACCCACGCAGGCTTTTTAAATTGCCCAAGCGTTGTTTTTTAAAAATGATTTATTATTATATATCATAAAAGACATAATAGAAAAGAAAATCCGAGCTTAGTGTCAAGAAAAAACTGACTGTTTTCAAATATGTGTACAGGGCCTAGAGCCTCCAATCCGAATATTCAAAACTCGAATATATTCGCCTGTTTTTAAGTATTCGTTATTCGAATACTTTAAAAAGTATTCTTAAAGTATTCGCTCATAATTATATAAGATTTTTAATATATAATGAAGTCGGACATCAAAGATGTAAACGTCGTAAATTATTGAACGTCTTTTGCATTTGCCTTTTTTTAAAGTCATGCTTATCTTTATAGTTTTATTGCAATAAACACTTACGGTTAAATACCTGAGCCAACAAACAAGAAGTTACATACAAAATAATTTTTAAAAACTTGCACGTGGGGTGTGAGATATGAAGTAATATAAACATATCCAAAATTTTGTCAGTTATCGAGAGAATACTGACTCGTCTGTATCTAATTTTTTATTGTTTTTATATATGTATATTTACAAAATTGAAATATATTTTTTTATGCTTTTTTTTTAATTTGTATTTCTAAATTCAACATTATTTTTAATATATTTTTTTGTTTTTTTATAGCATATATTTTTAAAAATAAAAATAAATAAATTCTCTACAATTATTGTTTTTTTATAATATATAGAATGTATTTATCTGCATTTATAATCCAAAGTAAATTATTCCTTTCTTAAAAATTTTAAGAATATATTCAAATATATTATCATTTACTATTCGATATTCGAATAGTTGGAATCACGAATATTTGGAGGCTCTAGTACAGGCCCACCCAAATATATGGCCATCAAATTTGGATCCTGAGGGAGACAGTGAGAGCAAGGATCCAGGCTGCCGAGGTGAGTTTTCTAAGGAGGGTAGCGGGAGTCACACCAAAGGACAGAGTGAGAAGTGCCGACACAGTGCACACATTCGGCATGGATCCCCTACTTCCATACATAGAAAGATCACAAATGAGGTGAAGCAACAAAAAAATGTGTGTGAAAACAGAATGGGTCTAGACTGGTTGACTCATGCGAAAGCAGCGCAAGACAGGGGAATATGAAAGCACCTTGTCGAGTCTTTGGGCCCCCGATCCTACTAGGAATAAGGGATGAAGATGATGACGATGATAAAAGAGAGAATAGATAATCAATAATATTAAAAAATAAAGTATACACATCTAATGTGAGGATCAGAGGATTTTAAATGCGAGAATCAGAAAAGTAGTTTTTAACCATCCTCCCTTCCCCCTTTCGAAGTGACGCCACTGACAAAGTTACCCACGAGGTACTTAAAAAAAATAATTAACAAAATTTGACCCACTTCTCAAAAACTTCACCATCACTTGTATATTACCACTTACAGAGATTTTTAGTCTACCGGTTTCGAGACGTACCCTTCTCTTCGTTAGGACAACCATTACACTAGCATGTAAATATTACTACACACCACAACGACAGTATTATTCACACACTAACACCTTCCCAAAATATTCCTCACATGCGTATTAATCTAACCGAAGTCTACATGCACTAAGTTTCCTACTAAAAGAGATCAAGAATTTGAGGGGTAGGGTGAGACGGGATTGAGTCTAAAGAGGTTGTTTACAACTCTTGTATTTAACCCAATAATGTCAAACAAATAAGAATCAAACATAAGGTATAATATCCCTTTTTTGTTAAATTAACACTAGAACGAAATCCTGAAAAATGTACATTTATGAAGATAGGAGATATTGGCAATTCACGGTCGATTGCTGAAACAACAATCAATATGCGAGACAATCATAGTGTTATACATTAAAATACTTTTATTTTTGGTTATAACAAAACTTTTTTGCTATTTTCTCACAACGTATTCAGTATTTTTTGTAAATCAATCTTTTAGAAGCGTGCTGATTTAAGTGAACGGACAGGAAGTTGTAAATGCAATTAGGGCATATTACCGCATTTGATTGAAAGTCTACGATTTCAGTAAAATCCAGTTAAATAAATAAATATTCGCGAGACACGGACCCGGCTAGAAGCGCCGTAAAACTTGACCTTAACGAAACGAGCGCGAAGGACGACGGTGCCTGACTCCTCAGACCGCGGCACCGGCACCGGGCTGGCCACACGCTCGATGCTGAATCGCACGAGTAACCAGCGTGGATTTCAATAATCATGCCAATATCAACATATTGTAACGAGGCTAGAAGGAGTCGCGCACTCATGTCAAGTGACAGTTTTTGAAATGATCACAATACTAACGAAGATTCCAGAACAGCCTAGCATAATCAACGGCTTACGAGAGACATCTCCAAAAGTCTGGAAAACGCGAGGAATTTCTCGAAAACGCTGGAAACGTCTCGGAATTTCGATAACAGCAATAACCACTGTAAATACGACACGCGGGAGTAAGAAGTTGAGTTATTTTCCGTGCAAGTCTGACAGCGATAGCAGAAGCGAAGGTAGCCGCGGGCGGCGGGTCAGTCCGGCCTAGCGAGCGGTAGCGGCGAGAAGCCAGTGATTCCAAGCTAGCGGAAAGTCGACAGCGATTCTAGAAAGTTCTCACGTAGCGAGATAAACCGAAGCGAAATTAATAAGTGCGGAAATTGATTGAATATTCTAATGAATAGTGAATAATGTGTTAAAGTGAATATAAAGTGTCTACTTACGAGTGATAAATTTTCGAAACAGTTTCATTTAAGGAACAGCGTTACATTTAATAGTGATAAGCGACTTTGTACGTTAGTTTAATTAATTAATCGGTATTCAATAAATCCTGTATTAAATCCCAGCGTTTTCATTAATTTCTCCTGCAGCCATGACACGTGACAATATTATAGATGTCTCATAGAGACGAAATTATTTATATATTTTTTATGAGAAAGTAGGTATGGAAGTCTTTTTTGGGTGTTCATACCGGCTAAAGTTAGAAACCTCTCGCCTAACTGTTCCTGAATATCTATATAAATAAAAAATGTTAATGTTCGATTGTCCAAAATCTTGAATCTCCTAAAGTTCTTCAACTATTGCTTTGAAATTTTGACACAAAAACACAAATTTTGACAACAGTTGCTTTCGAATTCGCACAAATTATTTGGAAAAAAAAGCGTCGGTACCTAACATCTCAATTTAGATATTACATTTTCCAAATAACAATTTTTTGATTACATTCGGTTTTCTTTGCTTAAATAAAATGTTTGAACCGATGAGAAAGTGCAGGCAATCATGTCGCGATATTTCAAAAT
The DNA here is from genome assembly GCA_016648135.1 of Agrypnia vestita. Classification (NCBI taxonomy): domain Eukaryota; kingdom Metazoa; phylum Arthropoda; class Insecta; order Trichoptera; family Phryganeidae; genus Agrypnia; species Agrypnia vestita. The sequence continues at coordinate 9,849 of JADDOH010006663.1, read as the reverse complement.
AAAGGGCATTTATGTATACTGTCTATGATTAATTTTCAATTTTGATACTTCCGAGCTTATCGTTCATATCTTCATAAACCATTAATATTGCATAAAAACACAAACACAATAAAAATATACTTATACAAATCTAAAATAAAGTAGATCGATCGTAGAAACACGGTAAGTAAGTTTTTTTAGAGAAATGCAAAATAATGGAACCTTTGTTTCCCCTCACAAACTTAATTTTTACTTAATCCTTGACCCGTGCAACGCCGGGTACGACCAGGTAGTTTATAATAAAATCCAGTATTGTTAATTGAAATGGCAGTAACTTTTTTATGCAATGTAACAATATATAATCATTGCGATAAATAAACTAAGTACGTACTATGATTTTGTAAAAATGTTCTTAGGTTTTCACGGCCACTCAGAATTTTCAAGTTTGTGTTTTCTGGGTTATTATGCCGTGTTGTTACGACCTTTCGGGCCGACGTTTCGGATCCCATTGCAGGGTACATCATCAGGGCTTATGTGATGACATCAGCCGTGATGATGGACCCTGCAACGGGATCCGAAACGTCGGCGAAAGGTCGTAACAACACGGCACAATACCCCAGAAAACACAAACTTGAAGATACGATTTTGTACTACTCTACTCGTAGTACTAGATAGTTAGCGAGTGGTGGGTGGAGGGGGTATATATGAACAATTATCAAAATTAGTTTAGGAAATCGGAAATATTTGAAGGACCACTGGAATACTGATATTATCGCAGAATTGTACCGCATTTAGTAAGAATCTTCACGTTTGTGCACAAGAGGTGACGCTTTCATTTCCGCCCCACCCATTTCAAATGGTCCAAAAGCTTTCGGCCCCAAAACTGAATCACCAACAGACTCCACCATTTGCCTTGGCGCCTATTATCCCAGTTGCAATCTTCTTCTCATTCATCAGATCAAAGATCTTCTCTTGCGTCGTTTGCCGCCCCCCTTTCCGAGGACACCATGAAGCTGGAGCAGATTAAGGTCCAAAGCCGGCCCAAGACTGCCCACAGCGCATTCCAATACCTCATACATTGTATGCGACCAAGAGGTCTCTTGCCCGCTGGAACACGCTCATGCGACGTTCACCACTTTAAATTCTCAGGAGTTGCCTGTACGACGAAACCTGACCATCTTAGTCTTCTGGACTTACGTACAGCAACTATATTTGGCTGTTTGTATTTATTGCACAGGATGTCTCAAAAATAACTATTTATTTTAGTGACACTGAATTTTTGATATGTATACCTCTTTCCGTTTAAGAAATTCAATTGAGTTAATATGTGTAAGCCTTGCGTATGAGGCACCTTGTTTCATTGTATTGGTATTTATACACGTAAACACCAACACAACGAAACAATGTATGCCATACGCGCGGCTTACACATACTAATTCGATTGTCTTTCTTAAATGGAAGCAGGTCTACTCCTGATGAAAATTTAATCGGGACATTTCGAAAATTGTGTCTTTATAAATTTTCTATAACTATTGATTCTCTTTCTTTATTTGACATAAATTTTTCTGCCGAACCCCGTATAAGAAATCCGGAGTTCTTTAAAATAAGTCAGCATTCTAATAATATTGGTTATTTATTGTTCTCCCATGAAAAGAATATATCGTACATATTATATGTATTGTGCTAAACATAACATTGATGCTGATATTCTTGCAGATAATCTATCATCGTTTAAAAATTCACCCCTATACAACATCCATTTTCTTGACAATAACCTGAATCCATAGAACACAATAAATCAATTATTTATTTATACATTCGCACTGCATTGAAACACTCAATATGCATATTGCGTAAAGCAGGCTGAATTTGAAATAAGTGATGTATTGTTTTTTATGTATTTTGCATCCTGCGTTAAGTAGTCTGTATGTATAGTATGTTAGTCTCGTTAAAAATTTAAAATAAAAAACTTTCCAACAAGCCTTATAATATAGAATCACAATTTAACAATATTTTTTATGTATGTTTAAAGAACACAATTACTGGATTTTGTCCACAGGGGGTTAGTCATTAATTAAGATAAATTATAGAAGTCTCACAGAGACGAAGCTATTTATGTGGGAAATGTGTATGGGAGTCTCTATAGGGTGGCCACAAACCTATAGCATATTCACAACAAATATTTGAAATAAGGCAAATAAATAACATTTTTATACAACTTTCATTTTAATTTTTTCAACAAATTTCGAAAAAAGATTTCATAAACAAAATTTGATAATGTGTGAATGTTCTTAGGGTGGATCGAGAACGTGAATCGTGCATTGTGTAAAGTGATCACCTAAGCCAGCTAAAGACAGGTCATAAGCCCCGTGGCCACCCTATACCATACATGTTTTTCATATAAATAACTTCGTCTTTGTAAGACTTTATTATTTATTTTAATTAATTATAATTTGTGGGGTATAAAAGCAGGCAGTAATATATAAAAAAAATTAAAGCAGTCATCAAGGATTAGGTACTAATTTATAATATACTGAATTCAGGATTTCATAGGCGACATAGCCTATAAATTTATAGGAAACATGGTTTTGGAAGGGATAGATAGATAGTACATAAAATCAAGAATTCAGTAAATTTTAAATTAGTAATCCTCGGTGACTACTTCAAAACATTTTTTTTTGGATCTTGCTACCTTTGCTTTTATACCCCACATTTAATCTGTAAAAATAGACTTTTCTGTAAGTAGTTTCCTGGGACATTGTGCCATGTACATCTGACCTCTCTGGCCGACGTTTCGGATCCCATTAGATTTAGATTTAGATAGATTTACATAGATTTATTTCACATTCATAGGTGACAAATTTTTAAAATATTTACAAAATTATATAAGCATGTTTCATTGTTGCTGAAGGTCTTGGTAGCAAAGTAAACGCTACATTAATTTTACGCCCTGCCTGCCACACTAGTAATTTACTGTATTATTACATTATTACAATGCAGGGTCCACCATCAGCGCTGATGTTGGACCCTGCTGATATCTCAGAAAACTACGAACAGAAGATTCTGAAGGGCCGAGAAAACCAGAAAACATATTGAAAAATGGATTTCTTCAGTTAAGAAAAAAAAAACACCTTTTAGACGGCCTGCAGTTCGACATTCTTTCGGACGTGTCGCCATCTCAAAAGCATAGATTATAAAAACAAATAGGCCATAGATTAACCAAAGACGATACCCGCTGCGCGCCGAGGAGAGGTCGACGACGGTTTAACAACCAATTACCGCTGAAAAGACCAATTTGTCGATCGGTGTCGGCGCTGAGGCGGTGTTTTCTCTATTCCCGGTGTTTATGGCGCTTCGATACCGCGTGAAGCGTTACCCAATTCGCCATACGAAACGGCTAGATTCTTTCATAATTTCGCACTAAAGCCGGGCCCCGCGCGTCGTTTAGCCGCGGAGCGCCGCCGTTTCCCAACGACTCTCGACACTTGAAAACGCTCGGAGTGACAGCTGCAATTTTTGAAAATAGAATATGGTTTGTTCCAACGCGTTGCGCAACAGATGTATGCAACACACGTGTCAACATGCGCCTATTTGTATTCCGCGCGACACTTGAGTTGTCCCTTCATAACACTTTCTATGGAGACGCGATTATGCTTTCTCCATCTGAGCACCTTGCGGGTGAAATATTAGTAAAGATATTGAAAAAAATGCACTATTAATTTAAAGAAAAAACAATTTTCCTTATATATAAAAGAATGCACAAAATAGTCCACTTAATAGGATGTATATTACACATTAGTCATATTGAATATTTTCGTCCGTTGATTTGGTCGGCTACTTTTTTCTTAAGAATTTGCGAAAGAGTATATACAATGATTTCATCATAATCATTATCAATCATCGTCATCATTTTGAATTCATTAATTTATTTTAAGCTCCATCATAAAAAATAAAGCATTTCGATTTTTTTCTAATAAATAGAGACGTATCGCATCAATTCTTGCTTGCTATTCTTGCTTGTACTACGCATATAGCACTAACTTACTGGTGTGCGTGCTGGGATGGGACTCGAACCATCGACCAACAAGCAACTCATTTTGTTGTTGGATTTTGATCATTATGTCGTTGAATATAATGGTCGTGGACCTTTTGTCGTGGTATTAAATACAGTTAGCTATTCATCTTGTAGTGCAGTGCAATCTCTTATCGGCGGTTGGCGATCATATTTATTTATTTATTTCGAAACAAGTTAGTGATATCTATGATTAAAAGTATGAGTAATCAGAATCGAACATGTTAAACTTTGTCCTAACATATTTCACGTACAAACAAATTTGAAATATACATATGTAGGTAATATAAACAACAATAACAAGAGTAAATAAAATATGATAGACAAGAACAGTGACACTAGAATGGAAAAAGTGAATAGTGAAGTAATAAAATAATGAAATAAGTGAGTGAAATATTAAACAAAGACATAATAAGATACCCAAGTGAAACTTAATTAATAGCTTGCGTCGCAGAGCATTGTATACATATTTTAATATTAATTAAATATTGCGACGCAGAATAATATTCACATGGGTTCTTCTTGGTTCATATGAAAACACTAAACACATATCGGTGTCGGTGATCATGTTTTAAGCTCGGCACATTCCCACTATGGGTGAGCGTAATCCAGAGTTGGCGCGAGCTAAAGGAATATGGCGTATTGGCGATTATGACTCTATTCACTACCGCACGGAACAACTCAATCGAGTTACACTTGTACCAGTCTCTCACGTAACGCAGCCATGAGATGCGGCTTTCTACGCTTCTTATTTCACTTATATTCCCCTGGATGATGAGTTGGCTAAGACTCCATTTTGATCTTTTCATAGTATGTCCAAAATACCCATGATTTTTTAAAAATACTTTTAATATCTGAAGGTCTATTTCAGCACCTCTAAAAATATCATTATAAGATTTCATATTATTTTTGGCGAAGCTCGTGTGCGGGCCACAACCGAAAATTGTCAAGTGGTAGTTTCGCAAGCCAATGTGGCGAGTCGCCGAAGACGACCACAGGTAAGGTAGTGTGATTCAAGCCGCCGAGTCAAAGGTTGCGCATTTACAAGTGCAAATGATAAAGAAATAAAAAACGACGTCTCAACAATACGACGTGAAAAAGTCTAACACAAGCAATTGAGCGACTGTCTACGTAAATTTATTGCATTATCGCATATAATTTATTGCATATATATTATTTATTTAACTGCTATTTTTTAAATTAATTCATAAATGGACGTACGTGGGATCCCACATGTAAATTATTAATACATGGGCATGGAGTCGAAGTCGTTGATTGATTAAAAATTATAAATTTGAAAATAAATTTTTAAAAAATTGCTGACTGGCAAATACATGATTTTTCGGCAATCGACTAGGTATTTCGTTTTCATTCATTTGAAAATTTATGATCAAAAAATACGCCGAGTATACGCGTTTCTCAAAAAAAAAAATTCATCAATATTTATTTTATCCCCTTCAAAGTAGACCCCATCAGATATAATACTGTCACAAAATTCTAAAACGATAGAAACTGTCCATAGTCGAGGATTTCAGAACACTCTGGACGTTTTAGAATAACTCAAAGTCACCTAGAAACCTTTAGAATACACAGAAATATACGAGAAGATGCCAGAAATCGAGGACGTTATATAAAAAAGCGACGCCATCGCATTGTTTTGACTAACGAGTGCGAGACCATAGATTACGAGTATACTGTGATCAGAGCGAACATAGACAGAATAACAAGTATTAAAAGTACCAACGTGTGGAATATTCTCGAGTGCGAATTACGAAATAGGGTTCCAGTTAAGATTGCACTCAACATCTCCGTTTATTTATAAAAGTTAAAATAGTTGATTTATATTTCATTTCGGATCCCACCGCCGCGAAGCCGCAACAATACACTTGTAGGTACTTTTATTTGATTATTATATTATTATTATTTTATTTTTTATTTATTATTATTTATGGTTATTTTTACAAAATACGAAGCACTTCTAGAACGCAATTTTTGATATGACGTTTAGCTGCTTCAGCAATTCGGTCTTCATTATCTGATTGTTGGTAAAACGTGGCATATATGTAAAAACGTTGAATATATATAAAATAGGTACGATAAATAACCGATCAATTTATGTTTATAGTATTCGAGCATATTAAAGTATCAGACGTTCTTAAAAATTATAAATGATTTCCATTTATTTTCCGTTTTTACCACTTTGTTAAAAAAAAATTATATATACACTAAAAATTAAGGTTTAACAATTGTATTTAATGATCAATTATATATTTGTGACATTTATTCTCTATCGTATTATGTTTTTTACACTTACGTAAAATAGTGGCAAGGATTTGCAGTTTTTACGAACTATCATTAATTTCGTACCACTGCAGTATTTATTGTTTTATGATATATGTCTTATATTTATTCCACTTCGTATCATTAATGCGCATAAAAAAGTTGAATAAATACAATAAATAAACAATGTTATTGGTAACAACGGTAGAGAATAAACCACAACCAAATGTATATTGTGGGATATAAAAGAAAAGGCAGCAATATCCAAAAAATGTTATGAATGCAGTCATCAAGAATTACTAATTTAAAATGTACTGAATTCTAGATTTTATGCATCTATCACTTTCAGAATCATGTTTCCTAATAAATTATATGTTATAATCAATGATTCCAAACATTATACACCACAATTGTAGTATTGTAAAGCTGTTCTTACATATTCTTGTAAGTAACTTGTAATATTTATAGTTCTCAAGTGTCTGTACTATTTATTTATTTTAATATATATTTAATGTATATAAAATTGGAAAGCTCAACATAAGAAATCCAGTTTATTTATACACATATTTAATTATTATGATGCGTGCACACAGATAAAGCTTTGGTCTTCCATTTCTAAAATCTGTCTTTAACGATCAATCCTGTTCTGCATACAAAATATAATAGATAATAGACAATAAATGACAGCTCGTTCGGTGCTATACTCCATATCTAAACTTTACACGCACCATTGCCGATGAGCTATTTTCAATAATTATTATATTTAAAAAAAGTCGATGTCTTTTAAAATAAATAAGTAAATTTTTTATCAAAATACCTTTTATGTAAAAAAAAACATCGTGACGGATGCCAATATATCGGACGTAAAAAATCATATTCAATGTACACATTTATTTGATAATCTATTAGAAATATGCATGCAAGCACTAAACGGTAGTTTGATATAGTGAGATGAATGTTAAATATGATATTGTGGAATTTTGTGCAGGGCCGGCCGACGATGCACAGGATGGATGCACCTGCACCTAGGCCCGCGCTCATATCAAATAAATAAATAAATAAAACATAATTCTCATTAATTCTATCCCAGCCTAATTAAATAAAAGCGGCCTCTTATTTCTCTTATTTGGGTATTTGTATTTTGAGCTAGTGGGGAAAACCTTTATTCGATAGAGTGAGGAATAAACAAATTAGAAGTGAATTTATGCTGGCTATAGTGTGGTAAATAGAATTAAGAAAGGAGTGCTAAGATGGTTTGGTCATGTAGAACGTATGAGCGATACATTATCATACAAATCTACACCGTTTGAGAGGTCTTACCAAAATTTTGCATACTATTCTTTAGGAAACGACATGTAAACATTTTTAACGAGTACAAAATACAGCCCGCGAATAAATAAATAAAAGAGGCCCCATGAAACATTGCACCCAGACCGGCCCTGATGCTGCGAGACACCTGTCCATCGAACCACCGCAACCATTATAATTAAACGTTAATGGTGCATAAATAATACGCGCGAAGATTTAGGAATATTATTTAATTTAGCGCGACCTTGGCGGCAAACAGCTGCTGCGGGCGAATGGCGCCGGCAGCTCTCGGGATCGGACGAATGAAATGGACGAAATAAGGCAAAGTGCGCGGAAAGCGACGCGTGACGGTGGAAACCCGCAAAAGGGTAGGAGACAGCGACCATCAGATTTACGTAATTTTAACCTATTGAATACTGACAACAACACAACGGCGTCACGCGGCGCAGGGTCAGTCATTCATGACCTCTGGAAGAATCTAATACATTCCATTATGCACTAAAACATTACATCGGAATCGTCTAGAACGCTCACAGGTCTCTCTTAATCTCTAGAACAAACCTCCCGAAGGAATTTATCTATAAAAGGCGTCACGCAACGCGGGGTCAGTCAATTCATTTCGTGACGACAACAAGAGCGACATCTCCGTTGCGTAAACCAGTGTGATCAGTGGTTCGAGATATTACAACATGCGATATTAGTAAGCAAACAAGCGCAGTACGACTACCAGTGACACCAGCGAATGTGAATAGAAGAATACCGGGACAAGAAGTTTATATGTGCCACTATTGAACGGAGTTTACCAGAAGTTATCGAAACAATATAAATAGCGTTAGTTAGTGCGAGTTAAGAAACAGTACAATAAAAAGTGTGTGTAATATTCTGGAGACATTTGGCGACTTTAAAATTAAGAAAAGTACTCGTCCAGGACTTCCTTTGGTAATAAAATAAACTAAATTAATTTCCAGTGTTTTCATTTACCTCCCAAAGTCGTTACGTATATATACAAATATATGTACATATATGTATGTACGTGACAGTATCAAACCTGAAATATTTTCTGTAGATGTACACTGTAGTAGGTAAGAAAGTTTGGATATCATGACATTTGATTTCGGGGGAAATTGGCAGACAACAGGTAATACAAGTACAAAAAAATGCGTAAGTAAAACGTTAAAATACATATAAAGTGTCAGGTAAATAGTGGCCCGAATAAAACATATAAAATTAAAATTTGTTATATTAACGTAAATTACACGATTACTCTGGCGGAAAAAATGACCCGCGCAAAACGTCTGATAGTGATTAATATGAGTGTACAGTTGCCGGCAAACTTCTTGAAATTTTTTGGCGTAGTGGGGGAATGCGCAGAAAACAAAATTTGGGTCTCGTTGGTGGAATGGTACATGCGCAAACTTCCCCCCACTACGCCGTAAAATTTCAAGATGTTTGCCGGCTACTCTACAGTAACTGTCCCGTTAAAAATTAGATTTGTTATTTTTACGTTTTACTTACTCATTTTTTCTTTGAACCTTTATTGCCTGTTATCTGCCAAAAATCCCCGAACTCAAATGTCTTAATATCCGAACCTTCTTGCCTACTACTAGTAAACACGTATAGAAAATATTTCAGGTTTGATAGCATAACGTAAGTCTGGCGGTCGCTGGCTCTTGGTATACGACGGCCGTCAGAATCTGAGATCTTTATTGCGGTCGTGCTGTGGGTATATATTGTTGTTAAATGAGATTGGTGGGCACAGATTATGAGCGGATACGAGACCATTTAAAACCAAGACTTTAATGGTTTTACTATATGCATCCATGTACGGAAATAGTTCAAATTTAAATGTGTACACGGTGTAACAGACCTAGTCCACAATGCTTTACAGGTGGTTTCCTGTCTTGTCTTGAATATGAGTCGAAAATGTTGAAGCAACCATGAGTCATAGAGATTATACCTCTGACTTATTTTTAACAAAACGTTGGACTATCATCACAGTAACTAATAACTATTATGAAAAATTCATTCCCCTTAATACAAGTCAAACAAAGTGATAAAAACCTTCTAGTTCCAATTGGAATGTATGAAGGGTTTTTATTACATCATTTATCTTGTATAAACGAATGAATTTTTCGTAATCGATATTAGTTACTGTAATGATAGTCCAATGTTTTGTAAAAAAATAATTATTGATACGAGAACATTTTTGG
>JADDOH010006662.1:0-16845 GCA_016648135.1 Agrypnia vestita | reverse complement strand
GACGCCTCCCTCCGCCCCCCGCCCCCCGCCTCCGCGCTTTGTTTTTCATTAAAGAGCCGCCTTCAGCAGCCTGTGAAATCGACATTAGCCTTCCAGGAAAACACAAATGTATTGAAGATTGTTTCTAAGCAAATTTATACACGTCTTCATCATTTAAAAAAAAAAAATATTTGAAGTATTATTCTGCTTTAACGTAATTACATAATTATAATCAATTAGTGTATATTATAGATATCTCACAGAGACGAAACTGTATTAATTATGGGAAAGTAGGTATAGAAGTCATTTGGGTGTAACAGGACTTATGACCTGTCTTTTGGTTGGCTTAAGTGATCACTTTACACAATTGTAACATTCGCCATTTCCACCCATGATAGAATATACCATGCTTATTCATTTTTTGGAAGTTGTATATATGTTCAAATTGCGTGAAGCTTTCATATATGAGTTGTAAGCGCCTTTTCCATGCGGCCTGTACAAAGCCATTTTCATTCCCCTAAATCCCCACAGATGTCGCTAATGAGAAAATCTACAATTGATTTTACGGAATTTTGGGAGCAATATACTTTTATTATGTACATAATTATACTTTTTTTGTAATTCTTAGGTATTCCCTATGTAACAATTTATAGACATTTTGTTCGAAGTGTTCATTTAATGAACATTTGTTACTTATTTCTATACAAACTCGCCACTGATTTTCGGCACGTCCATATCACATACATGCATTTATATTGTCATTGCTTTATATTGTTATTATTTATATACCTACTTGTCCGATATTCTTGAAAATAATTGTATATAGCGCTTGACATGTATAACTTTACTTTATTTTCTGTAAAAGCCCTGAAGGGCGTTAATAAATTAATAATTACAAATATTATAAAACACACGTGTTAAATATTTCTTTACTTTATTTTCTTTGGTCATCCAGCAGAAATCATGAATACATGGTAAGAAAAAAATGCAAAAAATTGTCATTCCCCTCCCAAAATTATAAAACGATACAATTAAGACACAGTTACAATAAAAAGTTATTTAATTTACAAAAACACAGATAGGACGTAGTGATAATAAATAATAATTTAATATACGATGACGATACAGATAAGATACAGTAATAATAAAGAGTAATGTAATACATGAAAACGACAGCGATAAGATACATAATAATTTAGTGTGTGTACATATAATGCAAATTTTTAAGAACTATCCAGAATCTGCCTCACCATTCGACGATTCTCTTCATATTTTGTATAAAAAAGATCGATTTTGATGTCCAGACCTTGAAATGGGTTTGACCTGGCATTTTATTGCCCTCCAATGGATGTTCAGACTATCTTCGTTGCAGAAGTTCTTCTTTTTACTAAAGTGCTTCATGCCTTTAATTATTCTTTTAATTCATAGCCTGGATCTAATTCCTCCTTTCACTAGCAGCCAAAATACTGTGTAGACTGATGGTCAACCATTATTATAACTGGTTACACAATAACCGTTATTTGTATCTGATTGTATCGATGATTGTTTTGACGAGAAAGGATAAAATAAATCTCAGAGAGTTAAAGTAAATCATGGTATCATGCACACGTGTTGAGATTTTATTCTGAAGATTCCGAATGACTGATATTCAATTGCATGTGTTGTGTCAGATTAAAACTCATGTAACCAATGTTACATGATTTTGTTTTGTTATACAATATTGAAATCAGATTGAGGAAAGAAAAATTAGTGGGTGGCGGGATCGATCCCCGGCTAGCCAGGCATTTAAATTTTAAATTTAGCAGAGAAACCAGTTTATTCACAAAAATCCACCGGTTTTTCTTGGTCGGTGTGAGCTCGTATCGCAAAAACCTTGTGGGTGATCATCATCATTAAAAGTATTATTTTTTTTGTTTATATAACCACTTGAGTTTTTAATATTAATCTAGATTCATTTGGAAATATTTTTTTCTCTCCGAAGAGTGATTACAAAATTCAATTTTTAGAAATAATTCTGCTATTTGACTATATAAATTTTAAAACACGGTATAATGAGAAGACACTGGAATATAAACATGAAATACATAATTCTCTGTCATAATGTTCATCATTAACGCTGCTCAATGTCCCTGTTTACGAGCTCAAATAGCTCTATTATGATTTGACCATAATTTTATTTATCCATATTATATATATATATATATATATATATATATATACGCGAAAAGGTATACGCATTATGAAAAGGTTATTTTTCGGGAACTTCGCGGATTTGTAAAAATATCTTATTGAAAATGGTTATCCAAGTGTAACCGAAATATAGCGCAAAAATAAGATATTTTTACAATAAAATATTATTTTAGAATTTCGGTTTACAGTAAAGTATGTCTGTATTGCTTTGCAAATGAAGAGGTTTAAATGTAATAATAAAACGTCGTATTGCAGAGAATTATTCGATATTCGTTTTGAAAAAAATATTTATTTTATTTAATTTGATTTAATGATTTTTAACTTGTTGAAAAAAATGAATAAAATTTAAAAGAAGTTACCGCGTTCTTCCTGCAAGCGAGACGGAACGATGCCAACATCTCATGACGATAAGCACTAAGCGACGGCTTGCGCCCCCACCCGCTCGGGTACAGTCGCCCCGCAGCTTTCTTCCCGCTTGTTTAGCGTCTTCCGTATTGATCAACCGCCGCGCGGGGAAACCCGGCGCGCCACCGTACTCGCGTACAGTCCCGGCGGCCTGGGCCGAGCGAGGTCGGCATTAGCGGGGATAAATGAAAAACCTCTTCGGCGGGGTGTACGCCAGTGAGGTAGCCATGGCAACACACAACTACCCGCAAAACTACCCACCTCGGCTGGTGTGAAAATATAGCTATAATTTATCTTAAGTACTCGTACACACGCATACTCACCCGCAGCCTTCTATGGTATTACGGAGTTACTCGGTGATTCGGTATGGAGGTAATTAGGATGTTGTGTCATGCGTCAGCTGTATTATTTCTTCTTCTTCTTCCTCTTGTTAAAGATCATTGATCTGTTCTTGATTGGGAGCCGTCTTCTTGGGAAGTGGAGCACCAGCGTGCAATATTCCACGGGTATATTGAGGGCAACCACCTGGGAAATTCTTGTACCATCCAGATCCAACCTATCCACACAGCCTCTCCAGTACCGCCGTCTCTTTTGTCATGATGTCTTCTGTCTGACAGGTCTTTCTTATTTCAGAGTTTCTAACTCTGTCTCTGAGAGTCCTTTCTTCAATTTCTCAAATGTCCGAAGAAGGCTTTTGATAATAAATGTATCAGCCCTAGCCTTTATACCATATGTTATAACAGGCCTAAAACGGTTTTTGTAAATTTGGACCTTATGTCTTGTTCTTCTATATTGTGTCTTTTAAGCAGACGGATATTGCTACCGCATCAGCTGTATGGTTGTTATTATTATATCCATTCCACTTCTTCTTATGCCTTATCTATTCAACCGACGATGGCGATCATCACTTTGATTACTGCGGCTCGGAATAGGTCTGCAGGAGAAAGGCCCAACCACAGCCACGATGTTCTCCAGCTTTGGGCAATGTCGAATAAATACGATTGCAATCATTACAAATTAATTTATAAACCTCTGATTTGTAAAATATCTTCTTACACTTGTTATTTAATACATATTATATTTATTTATTATTAGTGTAAAAAGCTAGTTGTATAGAATTTGGGATGTTATATCAACAAAGTGTTTTCTTTTTTGGCAATATAAATAATGTTACCACAAAGTTATTTTGCAATTATTAAAGTAAATAGGATTTTCATTCGTAATTTTGTCTAACTAACTAACTTACATCACGTCGTTTCCCCGTGAGGGTAAGCAGAGAGAATTGAGCGCCGTACTCTTCTGTCCTGACATACAACTCTCGCCTCATCCACATTCATACATCTTCGCATGCAAGCTCGACGTTGTTGAGGCTTCTAACGGGACCATCTTCCGGTATCTGGTTAATCTGGTCATGCCACGTCTTCCGCGGTCACCCCTCTTTCTTTGTCCATCCAGCTAATTTTGAGTATTATTGTGTAGATCGACATCTCAAATCCTTCAAGTCACCTTATCGATTCTTCGGTAAGCGTTCGTGCTTCCATTCTATTATGCGTAGCATCTGACCATGCTTATTCGTAATTTAAGGTTGAGAACATGACTGTAGAAATTTTTTCCATGTGTATGAAAGTTGCACGAACTTGCTTGCTCAGTGCGATATTTGATTTTTTATTTATTATTTCGACTTAATCAATGGTAAGACTTCTTCCCAAGTCCATAGATTACGTTGGATTTTTTTTCTTAGTCGATGGACTCATGATTGAGCATCGTGATCTTTTCTTCTACTTCTGCAACGTAAACCGCTTTTCTTCACACTTCGCGATCCTGGGACTCGTTTAGAGCGACCAGTAGCGAGGCTAAAGTCGTAGACCAAGAGATGACTTGCCTCGATACGATGATAGATCTTCACCCTAGTACATTTCCAGTGATCACCATTTTTTAAAATTTTTCTCTTTCTTCTAGCGATACGCCCAAAGTATTAAAGAATTCTTTTCTCGTATGTTATGGAAAGTCTTAGTCTAGTACGGAGTTCCTGAAAAATAAGGGCAAAAAAGGTTCCTGAAAAATGAGGGTACATCTCACAGTTCTTGGTATTCGCCAATACTTACTATGGTCAAACCGTTATTTTAACCGATTATTTTCGGTACAGTTATTTGGGATTTGCATCTGATTATGTTGATGATTTATAAATAAGATATAATTGTTATAATTGTTATGCGAATTTTTATTTAAGAATCATTACGTTGTTATTTGTAACCCTGTGATGTGTCAAACTATACCTTATTTATGAAGACCTCATGGCAAGAAGTTGTTAACTAACATTCAAGTCATTTTGAGATAATTAGACATTTGCATTTGGCCTTTGAAAAATATGTTTTATTGTTAATTCAAGATTAATTTTTATTGATTTATGTCACTAAAATATCAAAAAAGTATTAACATTAACATTTATGCACAAAAAAATTAAAATATACTAATTTTCCCTAAAAATAGTTAACAACCATTTTTTCGCCTCTGGAATTCATTTTTAATAGAAAAACACCTTTTTAAAATTGGTAAAAAAACGAACATCAAACAACCTTTCAAATGCTATCCGTGTTTACCATCCATTATCCAAAATTACAAAATACCTGTCATGTTAATTAATAATACAAAACATGGTGTGTACCATTTAAAATTATTGAAAAATAATATATAAGTACATATTATAATAGTCTTCAAATAAAAACAAATATGTGACAGTACTGCCAGAGTTATATTATATGTTATATTAACCTTAAATATTCCAATCAAATTAAAAGGCGTGTTGATTTCAGAATGATGGCATGGACATGTTATTATTGAAGATAACATATTATTTCCATTAGTAACAAATTTTTATGAAAAAGTATAGTTAACATGTTCATCCCTATGATTTGAACATGTTCTAATTATTTTTAAGTTCTGAACTTATTTCCAATGGAAAGAGCGTACAGTATTTAGTTTAGACGGCTTATTAACTCATTTTTGACAAAAATGTTAGTTAACAACTTCTCGCCATGGGGTCTTCTTACCTTCTTATTCTCTGTTATGTTTCTGTTATATATTATTTTATATTAAATATTTTAATTGTAAATTGTATGAATACTCATATGGCGGACCAGCTCTTGCACACATAACTGGAATAAACTAAATACTATTAAACTTAATATATTTTAATAACCCGTTTGGATGCACCTGTTGATACCTAATTTTCTTCTCTACATGTTTTCTTTACATAAGTACATATATATCAACTGTCCAGCGCATTTTCGGTCGGTTTATATCTCGTTTCCTTGCACACTTTTGCAGAATTTCACCATCTTAATTCTCGTAGGTTAGCCTTTCGTCCGGCAGAGTTATTAGTTTTGTGACAGTTCGTACAATGTCGACAACTTTGGATTTTTTCTCATCCACTTGTTGGTTTTTCTGTCTCTCAAAGGGATTCTCAGCTTTGTTCTTTTCATGGCTCTTTGCATAACTGTCAGTTTTGACACAAATTGTTGTGCAAAGGTGTATATTAGTGCTCCGCATGTCAGAATATTGTAGTTTTTAATGATTATTATTTATAAATACCTATATATCTGAGGAAAATTCCATGCTTTTCTCCTACCAAAATGTGCATCATATGTAGGAAACAATTACTTTTAATATAAATAATAAAAATGAACTTTGTTTTCACCACTTTACCTCAAAACAAAGTTTATTTTTATCAATTACTAGCTGTCAAAAATGACGGTACCTTTACATGTCGATTCCCAAGGAATAAGTATTTATTTATTTGGTATTAAAAAAATCGTAAAAAAATTCCAAAAAATTTTTCGAAAAAAATTAATAATAAAGAAGTTACGAACATTACGCGAAGTTACGGAGATAGACAGACAGACAGACGGACGGACGAACAGACAGACAAGGAAATTATTAAAATACGTACGTATATTACGTATTATAATACGTAATAATACGTAAATCATTATAGTACATTGGGATATCAATAATGTCACCACAAAATTATTTTGCTCTTTTTCAAGAAATTAATTTTAAGTTATTTTATTAAATCCTTGAAAATACATTACATTAAACTAAAACAATTACCATAAATACACTAAAATTAAAAAGTTTTATAGTCATAAAAAATAATCTAACACCGAATGTTAATACGAGCAAAGTATTAATTAACAATGTGAAAGTTTGTTACATCATCATTATAAACAGAGTTATACATTTTTAGATTTTTTTTACAGCTAACATTTTGATACTGAGACTCTCTTACGAACTTTGTATGGATAATAATTATACTCCACGACTACACGAAATTTTATTAGAAATCCGAGAGTTGAAAAAAAGATTTGGATAATGAAAATATTTACTTCAGGAATAGAATACTTGTACAGTCAGTATATTGAAGTACGTTTTATGCGTCAAATGTAAAAAAAGCAAAATAAACATTTATTATTATTGTACGTGATACATATTATGATTGGTATATTATAAGGTACATATTTTATTTTGATTTATTAATACAATTAGTAAATTTGCCATCGCGAGATCTCCTAAAATAATAGTTAATATTTTTTGTGGAAATTTACCTAAAATGAAAAAAACATGATTATTCAAAATATTGAAGTAATTTTTTCTTAACATCTATTAATTACTAATTGATATACCATAAACATCTAGCTAGATGTTTATCTGCAGGTACATTCATGTAGTCGAAACATTTTATTAACTATGTACTTAACACACAATTTATAACATCTTATAATGTAATTCTTAAATTGACTAATTTAAATGCTAAAGAAACAGTAATAGATTATAAAAAAATTTGGTTAACCAGAATTAAAAATTATCGTACTATCCTCGATTATATATTATTTATTTTGGATTATACGTCTGACATATCATTTAAAATAATCCATTTTTCTATCACCACTTTCAAATTGGGAGGGAACGTACGATTTTGTATGGAACCAAGTAATTTATTTTTCAGTTTGGGAATGACATATATTTCATTGATTCGATCCATATTTATTGCTGGTTTTAGGAATTGTTTAAAATTATTTAGGAAACGTTTAAATTGGCTACACCTTATATACTTCTTCAACTTCATTTATATTTTTTATTAATAAGAATAGTAACAATCCGTGTATTGAGTATCCGTTTACTAATGATCCATTTACTAATGAGTAAAACAATTTTAGTTTATTCCTTACTTCAAAGGTTGTTGGCTTACAATTTTTTTAACTAGCTATAGAAGATTTTGGATTTGCTTTATATTTAAATTACAGTAGTGACCCTATTGGATGCCATACCTCAATGAAGATAGACAAAAAAAATTTTATTCGTAATACAGGCTTTGGCATTACGCAGTGAATTTTGTAAAATCTACCTGCGATTATTGCAAATCTCATTTACTTGCAAGGTGAAATTTATTAAAAATTATAAAATAATATTTGGTAAAATTAAAATATATTATTATATTGTATTAATATATGTTTTAACCAATATGTAAATATCAATTATCACAATCACGCCAAAAAACTTCTACCGAACCTAGATGAGTACACGCAACTCCAATTTAAAAAAATAAAAAAAGTAAGACATATACTCGTATATGAGTAAATTTAATTTTTTTTATTTTATATTGGGTTTTATATAATGTCCTGTAGTGCGTCAAACGAATACTTACCTGCATACTTATACTTAATCAGTGTTAAGAAAATGTGTGAAATGTTGAGCCTCCTCTATATTTGGAATGAGAATACACAGAGACAAGAGTGTCAGATGTCTCAGGCAACAGGGTGGAAGAAATTATAGAGTTCAAGTGAAGGGGGTGTCGGCACGGGGCGGGAGGGGTGGGGGTCGGGGATGCCTTTCCCAGGCGGAGTGGGTAACCAGGAGGTAGCATATAGTAGATATTACGCTTTCACAATTTTTGCGTGAAGTTACTTCAATATTTCATCACAACTGATTCTCGTAACGATGCAACACTGCAGTATAGTGAAAATTATAATAAAAAGATGTACACTAAAATTTATATAGGTATAAAAAATAGAAGCTGAATCAATTAGAAAAAGGTGAAAAAAAAAAATTTGGTTTCTGCTAGGAAGTAAACATGGAAGATGTTTACTTAGAAGAAGAGAAACGTCACCGGTGAAGAAGATTACCAATTTATCCATAGTTATCGTTTAAGATTGTTATATTACTGGGTAGGTATTAACCGTCAGAAATGATTGTAGATGCATTATCACTTATTAGTCATACATTAATTAGTCACAGTGTAAACAAATAATTTTTTAAATATTACTAAATGAACGTACTCACTGTTTCTGTTAATTCAAATAACCTATGATGTCTAATTGGTGAAATTCTACTTAATTTGTTTTTTTTTTCTCAAAATGCAAATTAAAATTTAACTTTAACCGTAGTAGTTTGTGTTAGCGTATTAGCATCATCATCTGGTCATGTTAGTTTCGTTATCGTAATTTCGGACGCATTTAAGGCTGTGAAGACAGCGCCATCTAGCGTAGCGTCTTGGCGTACATCTATTATTCTATTTTCAAATAGCTATCAATTTTGCATTATGTAATGAATTTAAAAAACCTTTGAATAATGCACGCTAGATGACGGCAGGATAAATCAATGTATTTTTATTGTATAATATTGCAATGTCACAATATTTTTACGTTGTATTTTCACGAAAAAATAAATGCATGTTATAGAATGGACAGCAAACTATAGCATATTAGTAGAGTTGATTCAAGCAGAAATCTAGAATCAAACAGTTAAAAACTCCACATTTAAAAGTTTCACCACGATACGCAATATTGCAGATCGTTTGTGTCTGAACAAAATTGTTAATCTAGCCGATAGCACACTAATCTCCAGAGTAAAGCTTCCATTAAGCATGAAACACTAAAAGTATTATGTGTTCAAGTATCTACATACGCGTGAGATTTGTTGATCATTTTATTTTTCATTGTAACGTGTTCAGGCAAACTCGTATACTTAACAATTAATTTTTATGTAGTCATAAGTATATATATTAGTCCTCCTATGTATAGTTTTCTGAGATATTCTGCCGTGTATATGTAACCTCTCTGACCAACGTTTCAGATCCCATTGCAGGGTCCATCATCAGGGCTGAAGTGACGGAGTGTGTGTTGAAGTGTGAATTAAGTATTGCAAGGCAATAATATACACAGAAGATTCTGAACAGCCGTGAAAACTTGACAACATATTAGCCCTCGTAGCGCAGTGGGTACGACACTGGCTTCCCACTCCGAGGGTTCCGGGTTCGATTCCCGGTGAGGTCACAATTTAAAAGTGATTTACTCAAGCTTGGGTGTTTTGTGATGTACTTCGCTTCTGTAATGGGCCTCCTGGTCTGTTGAAGCGGAAAAAAAATATGTATTAGTGTTTTCATAAGTTTTGTCCATTTTTTCTAAATGAAGACAACAAGAGAACGCGACAAAAAATACAACAAATCAGTCAACAATACATTGACGGTTTACAAGTTTTTAGATTTCTCAGCGATAAAAACCATCCGGTCTTGACTCGAAGAATTTGTCATTCAAATATAAGGTGTCGAATCTGCTCACTTTTGTCTGCTTGACATTCCACTTTGAATGCCTGTAATCAAATGATATAATAAATGCATTATAAAAGAGTACATAATATCTTGTAGAGAAGAAAATTTTCTTTCGAATGAAGCATATAACCTTTAAAATTTAAGGGAGATCCAGGAGGTCTATGAATATTACATTTTAATTTACATACATGTATAAATATTTAGATAATTAAAAATATTGTAAAAGAAATTGAAAAATAATATGAAATATTAATAATAAAAAAATACATCGGAGAGATGAAATTTTATTTAGAAAACGAATTCAATTAACGTGTGACCATTTTATTCTTTGGTGCATTTCTTTAATGGAAAAACGTTGTAGTAGGTAATTTCAAGTATTTTAAAATTAGGGATTGTTTAACAATTAAAATTTTATAATTTATAATAATTATTTAATATTTATACTTCTTGTGAACAAAATTATTTTTGATATATTTTAATGATATTAACATTACAATGTATCTACTTACGTATGTCAGTGTTGAAATATTGATAATTGTAAAATATTTTGGTAAAAATCTTAAAAAATAAACAATTTTTTATGAAAATAATTTGATGATTGAGACAAGATTTTACCAGCTTTTTACCCGTCTTAATGACACGTCACGTTAATACTGATTTTAAAGTTACAAAAGTATTTTCACCTGCGTCCATTGCTAATTGTTCAGGGTGTAACAGAGCTAGTCCAGATTACTTTACACATAGTTTGATTCCAGCCTAAACTATGAGTTGAAAATGTTCAAGCAACAATGTCCTAAAATATTTTTTCAAATTTCTACAAGGTTTTAATAAATTTCACTGTCTTGTATCGAAGTGAATGAATTGTTAAAATTTAATATAGGTAACTACAGTGTAGTCTAATTTTACAAAAAATAAGATAGAAACATCAGGACGT
Source organism: Agrypnia vestita (assembly GCA_016648135.1). NCBI lineage: Eukaryota > Metazoa > Arthropoda > Insecta > Trichoptera > Phryganeidae > Agrypnia > Agrypnia vestita. The sequence goes on along the minus strand of JADDOH010006662.1, from coordinate 5,731 downwards.
TGTTGCTCAAACATTTTTGACTCGTAATTGAGATAGAAATCTACTTGTAAACTATTATGGACTAGCTTTTCCTGTACATAATATGTCTTAATTTTTAACAACTTGCTATTTTCTCTCAATAAAGCGCAACATTTTTTTGCCTGGTAATATTTCGCTGTCGCGTTAAGGGCGAAAGGCTAGTTATTAATATAAATACATCGAATAAAACTGGCACCATTTTGGGTTATGGACAGTTGTTGGTGTGTTTTACTGGGCCTCTTTACGACCGAATAACAGCGCGGGGTTTGACAATTTTCTAAATTGGATCGATGTTGGTGTGCTGCGGTGTTTGCCCGGCCTGCCCCTGATTGCAGTAATGAGCCGCCCCGCCCCGCGCCACCCCGCCCACACCCAACACTCCACCACCCACCACCCCCACACCCAATACCCCACCCCAGCGCCCTTGGTTACCCGACACGCCGCCAGGTGTCTTCCCGCTGCCTCGCTTCGGGTCTGCGAGACAAGGGGAGAGTGAGGTTGTGATCCTTCGGAATATTTTATCAATGAATTTCTATAAGGGATAAAAAGATTAATTGGAGAAATACTTATTTATTTTTGAAGTTATCTTCTTTTGGTGGATTGGGGTAAAATTTTATTGTAACGAAAGTTGCTCACGTGTAGCATTGTAGCGGAAATGCGTGTAACGTGTAACGGCATATAGCCGGAATGCGAAACCACGAAATGCGCGCGCATCCGTTAACCTGTCAAAAATTATTATTCTTTTGAAATTAGTGTTCCAGTAATATACATTATGTATTGTCGACCATCTTGAATAAAGTACCTACTAAAAAGTTGCTCAATTCAAAAGCTTACGAATGCTTGGTTATTGAATTGAAAAATAGAACTGTTTATAGAATTGCGATTTTAAGTGTGTATTAATTAGGATTTCATGTTACTGTCGATTTTTTTGCAAAATTTACGGCATTATCAGATATTCTTTTTCTCATTCAATGCGGTTGTCAAAGTTGTATAGTTTTGAAATTTTTGATACGGAACCTTTTTAGGCCGAACAAATATGAATGTGGGTAGGCACTTGGACATTTTTAAAATGCACACGTTTTATGATTCGTCGCATCATATGTATGCGATGTGAGACGTCCATTTGAAGTCATTTATCTCTTATTTTAGCTAGTACAAACTAATAGTTACATTTGTACCACTTCTAAAACAAATAATAATAATTTAACTAAATTAAAGTTTTATCAATTATATTTGTCATCTCCCTAGATATCGTATTATTGTATTAATTAATATAAATTTTTACCAGTATATAAATATCAATTATCACAATCACGCCAAAGAAGTATATCTTCTACCACGAGTACGTGAGTACACGCTCCCCATGTGCGCGCGCACAGGCAGACGCTGGTTTCGCAGGGAATACGAGCCGCATCGTCTAGGTCAACTGACGTCACACCCAGACCGTCGCCGTCGCATGAAATGAAAATGTTTTTTCAACGCAATTTTAAAGTCCCATAACTTTTGCATTTGTAGAGATATTATAATGATTTTTTCACAATTTTGTATCATTTGAATTAATTATTCTATTTAATAAAAAAGGAAACTTCTTTCTTGACGTTGATGATGACTGCGCCCTCCCTTTGAGTTTTTTTTATGTTAAATTTTATACCAACCGTATATTTCACTGAGAAGCAAATCTCTACGTTTCGCTGAAGTCTTATCCGGCGTCATCAGGAGAGCGTCCCATCACCGAGGGGGTGGAGGCCGAACTGATTATTTCTTCCGAGGTCGTAAACTATATGCACTTTGTTGTGGACTGTTCACTTCTCCTACGATAGAGGTTGCCAGTGTGTAATATGTATTAATTACATCATTTATTTTAAGTTACAACACAATTTTTAAAAAACGGCGGATGATTATGAATCAACCTGTTTATTTATTATCCTATAATTTTGAATTTTGTGGATTTTGTTTGTAATTTTGAATTGGGTGGTAAGTTTGAAATTTATGGATTTAATAATTTAGCACTAAACTTGACTGTTTGATCTTCGCACACTTGAAGGTTTTCATATGAGAATTTTGCAAATTGATATATGTATTCTCCGAGGTGAAAATAGGCGTTTGCCGCTAGTTTATCAAAAATTGATGATCTTAGATTTTCGGCGACATTTAAAATTATACTAGCAATATTTTGGTTTGAATATATACGGCCTAACTACGGCCATGTACCTACTTGTTCCGTGTACTAGTGTCCTTGTTTCATGCACCTACTCGTACATTTGCACCTACAAACAAATAATTACCGATTAGGCTTCTAATTGCGATTTTTCTTTGCGAGGTGATTACGATATCAAAACACGACAAAATTGCGAATCGCATAAATAACAGAGTGTATATTTTAATGAAAATTAAATATAACATTTTTTAAAAAATGTTTTTTAACAATACTTTTATGTTTGTTCTGAGAACATAATTACTGGTTTTACTGGAGATTACTGGATACATTATCAAATTTTTTAATGTTGTAGATATATATGTTTTCAATCAGTTTTTTTCATATATTTATGTGGACTATGGTAGAGGCGTCTATAGTCCTTGCCATGACATAGTATATATAGATTTCGTAGCTGGTAATTGTAATATGTGGATGTTCTTACAGTTTAGTCTATGTGAGACTTCTAAAATTTTTATGTTTAAAAAAGAAGGCTCGAAAGCCTTAAGTAAGGCTCTTAAGCCTTATGCCTCTTAAGTTTATATGTAAAGAACGCTCTAAAAGGTTTCCAATACAGGTTTCCATTAGTTTTTTTAAATCAACATTAGCATTTTTTACATAACATCACAATGAAATTTTTTTGTATACCTATCTATATACCGATACTTACTTATATGTTATATATTTATTATATCTGAATTTTTTAAACAATATTTAAGCGAAAGTTATTTTTCCATCTTACGAATAATAAAGATGTTCAGAAGTATATTTTGAGTTTTTCAAAATTTTTCAAGAATGCTATATTGGATTTCAACCCTAGAGAAACATAATTAATCTATATATAGGTACTATAGATGTCTCATAGAGACGAAGCTATATTTTTATATGGGAAAAAAGGTATGGAAGTCTTATTTGGTTGTTTATAGGGCTTACAAACCTTTCGTACGGCTTTAAATTTAGTTCTTTGATGCACTATGAGTTTTAGGAATCTTAATTGGATCGGTTTAATATTATAAATGTATGTATTTGAATACTTGAATTAGTAAATGAATAGGTACTTGAAAAAAGAAATACCGAGTTCACTTCACAAAACATATTTGATCTCATTTGTGTGAATGTGTGACCAAAATGGCATTAAATTGTGATAAATGTATTAATTAAGACAACAGCCCTCCGCCGTGCCGGCGACGCTTCAGTTCACCTACATATCTTCACTAATTGCTCAAAGGAAGAAATTACCGCGGCCGAGGGCGGGCCGGAAGCGGGTGCGGCGGGCGGGATGCGGTTCCCGGAAATACCGGGGAATCACTTATATTCGGGAAGTGAGTAATCAGTCAGAAATTGATCAAGAATCACCACCGTCGGCGGGCATCGCAACACGTGCACACGTGTACGTAAGCACCAATTATTCATCAAACAACGGTAACATCAACACTTCTGTTTCTTTACCTCTACCTCTACCTTTACCTTACCTCAGGATATGAATTCACGGTGTCTGATTTGATGTGCGTTTTAAAAGAAGACTTTTTTCATTTTTATGAATATGTATTTCGACTTGACAACTGATCTAAAAAGGAGTTAAAAATTTAAATAATTTTCAGTCATATTCTAGAGCAATGTTATAATTCCTTAAATGTTATAATTCGGAAGAATGTCATGTATGTACATATATAAAAGATATATCATCATATACTAACGGCGACGTCATTGTGGGAATGAGAAAATTTCGACCACCAGGTGGCGGTAGTAAAAATACGACTCACATATCGAATAAGGTGGGAAAATTAAATATATATACAACTCGCAAAATTTGATAGTTGTGATAGATGTGGTAACCTATCGTGGGTGGAATTGGTAAACATTATATTGTGTAAAATGGTTACTTAAGCATCCGTACAATAGATCGTAAGCCCTATGAACACCCAAAAAACAGACATCCATACCTACTTTGCAATATAAAAATAGCTTCTTCTCTATGAGTCATCTATAATATACCCGAAATATTCTGAACCTAACATTTGTCTAAACACTCTCAGAACTATTGTTTTATTTCGATCTTTATTGACAAATCTCTGAAATAAGAGCTCGAAGTCTCAACCATGAATACATCATTATAAAGGAATATTAGATGATTGTTAGAATACGATCTGCAATGTATGGTGAAATGAATTTTTAATTACTGGTATGAACAATTGACAGCAATAAAAAATGCTTTGAATTATGTGTACAAACAAAAACACAATCGAAAATAACGTTTAATTATCGTTGAATCTGTTCCTTTGTTAATTGATATAGATCCTTTTAGTATTCTATTAAATAGGTTACACACTTAGCGAGCAAGCACATAAAAACAATATTATAGTTATATTAATAAAAAGAAAACGCATTTGTCAGGATACAACATGTACTAAACATTTGAGTATACGTTCTATCCTGATGAAGGGACCGTTGACACCGAAACATGTCGATAATTCAATAAATAATGGTTATTATTTATTGAAATATATATATAGTTTTCTTTTTATTAATATGAATAATGTCACCACCAAGTTATTCTGCTGTTACTGAAGAAACAATTATAATTTTTTAGGATCTCTGTCTATTTAAATACTTGTTAAAAAAAGCTAAGTTGCAAACAGAATTCGATCGAATTAAACATGTCAAAGGCACAGATCTGTATTAAATTGTACGAAACTATTTATTTGAAGAATCGGGTATTTAAAGAAATATACAAATTTCCAAACGGCACGCGGGAATAAACCCGAACTCATTTGAGCCGGAACGGCGCATCGCGTGGAAATATTCCGCTTATTTTCCACTAAGTTGTGTATCCGTTGTAGCCGAAAACACTGACAAATGGCCGTGAATTCTAACACACACTCCGGGTGGGCTGCACCAACTATGCGGGCGATTTGGTAACCTCTGAGAATGCGTGGGCGTGCGGTTACACGTTCGGAGAAATGACAGAACATCCCCCCCCCACCCCCCCAGGAAGGGGTGGAGGCGTACTTGGGGCAGGGGGATTCAGATCATGATACCCGGCATTGGAAGGATACCGAAAACAATGTCGTTCAGAGTTTTTAACATTTAATAACTCAAAGCCTTTTATTTACATATTAATAAAAAGAAAACACTTCGTATAAAACAACTATTTATTGAATGATCAATTTTTTCAGGGCCAATGGTCTCTCTATCAGAATGCAATATATACTAAAAATATAACTGAAAGTATGAACATTAATCAAAATAAAATTAAAATATATGGGAGTTGAATAACTTATTAGAAACTCATATGAAAACGTTATTTGCAAGCAACTACATATTTGCTAAAACGATTTTGTTATTTATAAAATTTAATTAACTTTTCTTAACATATTCAAGCTAAGCAAGCTCTTAATATACCTTTTCTATAGCTATAAGCTCTTTTATAAATAACATTTTGATTATTATTACTAAAAATTTATTTATCCAAAGTATCCAAATATGAAATAAAAGCCAATATTTCAGCTACAGTGATAG
>JADDOH010006661.1:0-67784 GCA_016648135.1 Agrypnia vestita | reverse complement strand
TTAAGACGTTAACCCGAAATCCATCAATAATATACATGGTTTAATTTTCAATACAAGCCATTCGTGGTTTAATGCTGCTTATTTTTGGTACTAAAAAAATATTGGGTACCGCCCCAATCCTTACCCAGCCTTCCTTACACCCGCCCAACACATCCACCCTTGACGGCGTGCGTGGGTATTGGGACGTGATTAATTAAAGGAATTTACCTATCGCCACTTCTCCCCTAGGAAGACCGCACCGCTGCCTCCCTCCCGTCTCTCCCTGCGCCCCTGCTACCAATCCTGATACATTATTGTATGGGGTGAGATTCTGCGAATTCGTATTTTATTTTTATATTAATATTTTCTATTTAATCACCTTAATCAATTATTTGAGAACATGAAACATGTTTACGAGTAAATAATTCAATGTATGGAAACATTGAATTATTTAAAGGCATCATTAATGTTGAAAAAATGAATAAAGCTAGGTAAAGTTTTAGTATAATTGATCCCTTCTTCTTCTACGACCCTAGTTGCAAGGATAACGTCTGTCATGGACTAGCTGTAATTTGAGATTATAATCTAATTGCATCGATGATTGACTACAGATTTTTCGCAATTCGACGGGCAACCACCGGCATTAGATAACAGTTAAAAATCATCAATGCGAAAAGATACAAATCCCAAAGAACCGAAACGAAAATAAACGTTAAGTAACTGTATGATTATCATTCGTTATGAGTCCTCGCGTGGCTAAGTATCCTTATACTCGATCATCCGCTGGGTGGGGGTTTTGAGCTTTTCTTTTCTCATTTTTTCGGATTTTGCGGCATCCCTCTTCCATTCGCCTGTTTCCTTGTTCTAATTTTCCTGCTGTTGCTGCTGTACTTGATAACGATTACGTTTCTTCTCAGTGTTTAGGATCTATATCACTACTGTACACAATTCACCATAATATTTAGTGTCCTTGATTATTTTCCTTGCAGAATTTCAATGTTGTTTCTTACAGCCTGTTTAAGTAAATAAAGTAGGCAACTCTCATTGTAGAAAGCGCCAGAGTGCTCTGTCTTGGATGGCCTTCCGATTTCCAAAGGCGTCCTTCACTTTCTTCTCAATGTTTGACCATTAGACTACTCGTCTTCTGCCAGTTGACATACTTCTGACAATATCTGCATTCCTTATTACATGATAGTGATGGTATTTTAATCGGTGTCACACAATCGTTTTCTGAGGTTTGTATCTGATTGCATCGATGATTGGCACAAAAATTTTCGCAATTCGACGAGTAACTATCGGCACTAGACTACAGTTATATCTTAGTTACAAATCATCAGTATAATCAGATACAAATCCCAAATGTCGAAAAGAAATGGTTAAAATAACTATTCGGCCATCACTTATACATGACCATACTATCTCAGCCCGGCTTCTGTTATCATCTCTGTAATCTTCCCCTGATATACATACATCCAGTCATGTCACTTTTCTTGGTTATTTGAGCATTTTGAGTTCGCAGGTCTTTAAGACGTTTTTAACAACGAATTAATACTCTTCCCAGAGTAGATTTGATAGTCAAATGAATTTAAAATAGAACTGACAAATACAAGTCGTCTCTAGCCATACAGAACTATTCAGGAGATGTATTATATAATCGATTATGGCATGATATGTGGCTGTAATAAAGTCACCGCCCCCACTTGAGCCACGCAGAATAACTTCCAAGTGGCGATCCAAATAATAAACGGCGGTCATTTGTCGTCCACTTTCTGGAAATAAAAAAGCGTAAAAAATGACTGTGGATATCGCTTTCCCGGGCGCGCGTTGCCAATAAGTGTTTTTTGCCGGACAATAGGAAAAAAACTGCGGCCTTGTATTAGGGCGGCAGAATCAACGGGAGGGAGGGTGGACCACCCCCAGCGGCCGAACGATGCGTTCAACTTCGAGCCGAAAACCTTTGAGCAAGCGAAAATGTTTATCGGCCATTTAATGGGAGAAAGTAGGCACACATAAAACAAAGTTTCACGCTCGGGGCAATTGGATTTGGCGAAAACAATAGTTATTGTTGAAATGTTTTTCTCCTGTAAAAAATACCTTCCGCGAAATTAAAACTCCTCTCCCATTACGCATCTACGCCGGATAATGTATAGAGCCGCGATATTAATGTCGTAACTTCGGAGCAGGTATAAAAAGCGAAAAAATACAGAAAGGAAACACAAAGGTTCCTTAAAAACCCATGTCATTGTTATCGTGAGATAATTTATGAATTACAGCGGCAGGAAATTCAACTTTTCATACCATTTTAGATGGGTAATTTTCCGTGTAAGGTTTGAAGATTAAAAAAATGTATTTATCTTCGCGTATATAAAAATTATTTTTTACATCAAATATATTTTTATTTTTTCACTAGGTACGCGCTAATTATTATTACATCATATGCTAAATGAGTCAAATCTTTAATAAATTCTTCGGAACTCTTTATTGTTTTTAATTATTAAAATAATACCAGAAAAATATTAATATTAAATTATATTGAGTGAAAATATGTAAAAATATACATATAAATTTAAAAAAATGTTTTTCAATGTTTGAAGCCATGTGACGTGGTATGTGCCACCGTTTTTGAATGTAATATTTTAACTTATTAAAAAAGGTACTTTGACTGATTTTCTAAGATAGAAAAAAGATGAGATCCTAAAACATAATATAGCTGTGAATTTAGCTTAAAATTCGCTACATTACCTATCGCGTGCGGGGTTGTTTCCTGGGTATGAGAACAGTTTTCGAGGAACCAAACGGATATTGTGTGTTATTGCCACCCTTTCCTGGGAGGAAATAGCCTCTTTATGCAACTCCCCGAAACAATATAAATGACCTATTCGAAGTAAACACGAATACTCCCGAGTGCTCGGACATGATAACCTTAGAATAGCCCTTCGCAGCTCCTATGATACCAAAATACTAAAACCAAAATTAAATTATAAATCATCTAATTACTTTATCTATGAAAAATTACTTTAATCTCAGATAACTGTAACAAGAGGTAAATTTATACTTCAGGCCTCGAGTTGCAGAGGTGCAATAAAACTAAGCTCCATAAAAATGTGTCATGACAAAAAATATATAAAATAAAAATAATCACAATGAGCACAGATGAAAATATGTTGAATACAAGAAATCTTCTTCTTCTTTCTCTTCACCCGCATCCCATTTCATTTGGGGTCGGCTCTCCTTACTTTTCTTTTTCACGATTCCCTGTTTTGGGCCATCGCTTCGTCTGACTGGGCATTCTTCAGGTCCTTCTCCACATTACTCCACCATGTGGTACTGGGTCGACTTTAACCTCTTTTCGTCTCTTATATTTTGGGTGCGTTATGATGTTGAATACATGAATAAAAAATATTAATATAAGAAAATAATGATAAAAAAAGAAATATCAATAATAAAGGTGTTTACTAGCTTCGAGACTACCATAATGATAGATAGATGTAAATCTCAAATCGATAATAATGTTGGTAATATTTTAATTAATAGAGCACATGTCCCTATAGTTCCCTATCCCAGTAGTTGACAGCTTAATTTTTAACAGCAAAAAATGCAATCATTCTTGTTTTTTTCTCTTTCTCTCATTTTTATTCATGTTGTAATATTTTTCAATAGATCGTGAAACGGTTTAAAACTTTTTGGAGTCATTTTGAACCACGTTTTTGAACTCTTCAATAATAATAATATTTTTGACAGACGTATGGCATGCAAAGAAAATATTTCCATCATTAGAAGCGCATTGAGCTTATCAGGATAGCCCCATTATCTGATTATTTTGTACTTCTCGTAGGAGATGCAGCTTATATGAAAATAATATAAATTTGATCTATTGTGATGATGCTGTGTACGAGAAAAGGAGATCGTATTGTAGGATTACGTTTTAACATATGATATTATTAAGTAACGCTAATTTGCTTTCCTGTTTTACGTATATCGTTAATATGTAAAATACTTTAAGTTTTATAAGTCAGTAAAAAGTAACAGAAAAATACATTGTAAGGTTACGGGATCGTGGCTGTGAAAGGCAAATGAAATACTTAAAAATTAATTACTTATTTATTAACTAACTTAAACCACTTGACACGAATTTGATCGGACCATTGTTCTTTAATTCAGTCGAATCTCGTAATTCTCACTACTTATCACTCCTGAATATTTCACAAATACGGTAGGCAGGTAATATTCTATTTCACTTTCACTTGCTTGAAATGGTCAAATGCGCACAGGTTCGTCTTTCTATGATCATTTATCGCTTGTCAAAATAATTCTGAACTGCGCAGCGGCCTGCCATCCCTTATATACACAATGTCGATTCGCGAAACATCGAGAATGATCCGACTGATTTCTCCACTTTTCCACGTTTCTTCGAGAATAGTTGAGTTAATTAATTGAAAATTCATGTAGAATGTTCGAGACACTTCAATAATGTGTATTTTGACAACAATAATTTAATTATTTTTATACCATCTTCCTTTCTAAAACTTACATCATGAAAAATTCATTAGGAGCACATAACCCGGCAGAGAAATTAAGGAGGCTTTACTAGCAGTACTTAACAATTCCTCTCGCCCCTCGTTGTATAAAGTAGGCGGATAATGCTCCTGCGTGAAAATGAACGAATTGTCTTTTCACGTGTCACCTTATAAACCTCTCCAACTTACGAGACGTTTTCTGACATTACACGTTCTGAAATGCCTGAGCGGCGTGTAAAATTAATGAATTCCTTCCCCGAGAAGCGGGATATTATGCAAAAGTAAATGAGTGTGTTGTAAAGAGTACAAACTGTTTAGCTTGTCTGAAAGACGCTTAGAAGGGGACAGTAATGCTGTAACAAGACTGATTGTCTTGTATACGTATTTTGCTTTACTACGTCTTCACTAAGCTTACTTGCGAATTATGCGAACTTTTGATAAAAATATCAGACTGCGAATTTTTGAGATTTGTCAATTTTTGAGGTTGATCAAAATGTATTTGAAAATCAAAACTTTAAAATTAAAAAAAATAAATCACACAAAATCGTGATATAGGTCTTTCCACTTAAAATATACAATCGAATTAGTATGTGTAAGCCGTGCATAGGAGGTACATTATTTTATTATGTTGGTGATTATATCCGTACAGTGAAACAAAGCGGATCGCACGCGTCGTATGTGTATTTATGAGTTTAAATATAGGATATTTTTTAGAGATTATTTTTCGAATTGGAATTTTTTTTAGAGTGACAGTCAATTTGATAGCTGACAGCTGATTTTAGCTCAGTCTGCAATTTGCACAAATTTATTTCGAATATCGTGATATCATTATCATATTTAAGTACTAATGGCATAAAATTATCTTTCTAATAGGTAAAGCCAATACCATGGTTGTCACGATCACCGTTGTTACGATTTTAAAATAAACTTGAGTAGTAAAAACAAAGTATATTATAAATTTTATCATTCACTTATTTAATGAGAATAATAATAAATTTGAAGAAAATATCCAAAAATTTAACAAGAAATTTCTATCATTATGTACAATTCATTAACAATATTTTATAAGTGTATTTAATCGTCAAAAAATTGTGGAGTTGGTCTTTCGCATAGAAAGTATGTAATCATAATCTGTGTGAAATTAAGGAAATAAGATTTCAAGTAGTCACATCCCTATTATGCTGTGTAGGTCTGACCATTCTTAGGGTGGTGAGGGAGTAGCTCTAATACTTGACCCAGTTAATTAGAATGTAAGTGGCTAGACGGTCTTATCGTCAAATTGCCTCCAAAGTAATAATTATAATGCACTGGCCAAGGGGTCGCAGAATAAGGGTAGTTACATAAACACAATTATAAGAGAATCCCTTACAAGGGGATCATGCTGCGTAGGTTTCCCGTGCTGTTGGAATGTCTATTAAGGTATCTTCCGGACTATTTCTCCATGTTTTGTTCATTGCACATCAAAACATTATAATTTCGTTGTCTATCCGTCCGTAATTTCGTTCGAATTCATTGTTAAAAAAACGGCCGGAAATGTGGCTTGAACCCCGAGCCACCAAACCCGAACCGGTCGATTAACGCACGTGGCTACGGCCGCCTCTCCTTTCACCGCCAAAATATGCTATAAATATATACTAGGGCTTAGCAAAGGCGCGAACCAATGTTCCGTCATTTTTGACGGGTTACTGCTAGTATAAAATATTCAAAGAATTTATGCTAGTAACTTGTTTGTTACTCGAGTGTCATTTGAGTAACTCGTCTAGTTATTATAATTATGTGAAAATAATAGTTATGTGAGTTACCATTAAACATTAACAGTGGAAATGATACAGTCACCAATGTGATGAGATGTGAGCTTAAATTATTCATATAATATGTACGCAATTTATGAATCGGAAATCCGGATAAGTAGATTATTTACTTACTCTTAGAATTTACTATTTTTTAAATTTATTCATCGTAACTATTCTGGTGGTTCTTGGTCCCCTCGAGAATATTCTTTCATCGATTTCCATTACATGCCTGGATTTCAAATAAATTGTCACTTCACCTTAAGTTTAGCCTTCTTCTTGCTTCCTGATGATCTTTTTTGAGACGCTTATCTAATCAATGCGTTCATCTTATTTTATTGTAATTTGTTATTATGGATCCATGGTATGTGAATCTCTGTACCTTTTAGATATTTTGGCTTCCACTTGAGATTATAGACATTTAATAATTATAGGCAAATTGTTAGATTTTTAACCAGTCCCGATTACACGTTAGCAATGTCGTTATACATTAAAACGTTAATATCAGGTACAAGTGTTTCGTTTACATTGCGTCTTTATTTTCATTCCATTTTGATAACCAGATCGATATATAAAAAAATTGTACGGCAATGCGGTGATATGTGTATAACAATGATTAAGTACCACATAAACGTCATACATTTGGTATGTGTGAGGTATGCTTTATGAGAGGGATATCTTAAGGGCTATGATTTATAGATTTGAAATAGCTCGCGGCGGTACCTACGTGAAGAGTTTTCTAAGGGTAAACTACTGAAAAACCAGTGCCGTGGGAATGATATTTCATATAATGATACAATATATCAAGAATATTAATGGATAATTCTTAATTTTTTTTAAATATCTAATAAAATAGTACCTGTAAATTGATTTTTAAAATAATAATTTGAAAAACTAAGGATTTTTTTGATGACTTGTTTCATAAATCTATAACCCTTCTATATATGCAAAAGTACACAATTTTTTCAATATTGTATATGTGAAATCTGAATTAAGGACCGAATTTAACTTCAAATGTATCGCATTTGCTTAAAATGTTTTCACCATATGCCAAACATTAAACATAATCTGTTTAATAGCTTGATTTTTCAATACTCTATGTTTAATAGCGAACATATCAAAACATTTTCTGTTTAATAGCTTAATTGTTCAATATTAACATAGTTTACTTTTTGGATATCGCTGTACATAAGAGAATGAATAAAGTAATTATTTATAGAGATTAAATAAAGTAACAAAAGAGAATAAATGAATATAATTATTTTTTAATATTGAATTTGAGACGTATTATTTACCACACGTCTCCGAAATTGAATTATTTTTTTGAAATTTGCGAGTATATTTAATAAGATAAAGCAATGTTTTTAGGGTAATAAAGGCTGGGCTTTATAATAGAGAAAAAAAATTAACCAAGCAGCAACAAAATTAGAAACAACATAACTGATTTTATTTTGTAACTATTGTTATTTATACAAAATCTTAATATTTATTTTGACTTGATACACGAGCGGACATCGATGTACGTATAAGAAAAGTATCAATGAATTCATATTTGTGAACTAATCGGCAAATGTAATATTTTACGAAATAAATTATTTATTGTAATTAGCGAGTACATTAAATCAGATAAAGACAATTAATGCTGGATTTAATGACAAATGACAAAAAAAACTATCTTAAGTTTTCACGGCCGATCAGAGTTTTTTGGTTTGTATTTTCAAGGAGGCATTCGAGATCTACAAGCATCTGATATATATTAATAGAGAATTAAAAACATCGTGGTATGCGGCGCTTCGGAACCAATCTCGTCGCAGATTCCGCAAAGATGATAATTCAGATGATGTTTATATTTAATATTGATGATTCCGCAGACAATATATAAAACAATACACATAACACAAGACAACTCATGACTCCGACACGGTATTGCCACGTAATACATAAACACAGAGATACCCTGCATTCGAAACGGTATTGCTAGCCAGTCCTTAACACAACGCCGACAATGTTTCACTCTGCTTTCGACATGGTATTGCAAGCCAACGCTTAGCGATAACATCAACACTCACAACAAATCAGCCCTGATGATGGATCCTGCAGTGGGATCCGAAACGTCGGTTAGAAAGGTCATAAAAACACGGCACATTACCCCAGAAGACAAAAAAATTATCAAAGCAGTAACAAAATCTTAGTATAAATTTTGACTTGATACACGAGCTAGGTCCTGCTAAACGCGTATATATACGCTTTATCAGCCAAGCGTCACGAGATCACTGCTAAGACAACGATTCTTCTATCTCTCTCAATCTTCACCATCCGCTAACCGGCGTATGACTATCCGTGTAAGCGTATATTGTTTATTTTAGAATTAAGTAAGATTAATTTTGTATAAAAGTACCACCCGTTTAAGGCTGTAGTAGTGCTCATGAATCTGCTGAACGAAAATGCACTTTTCACATTGTGTGTCCACAAAATGAGGAAAAAGAAGTGCCCTTGGATAGGAGCCGTTTTAAAATTTATTTAAAATTTAAAGCATTTCTTCAGTGCCAGGAAAAATCATTCTACATAATGTAAAAGTTAAAAATAAAATTTAAATACGAATAAAAAAATATAAAAAGATAGGTATTTTGTGTTAATTATTTTTACATGAATATTTTTGGGTTGTGGAAATTCGCTTTGATATACGAGTGCTTTGGATTACAAACTCATTTTTCAAACAAAATATACTCGCAATCCGCGGTTTAACTGTGTGAGGTATTCGTGTCTTAAACCTAGATCACTAAACATATTTTCAAATTACAGTGTCACTAAATATTAGTCTGACAGGCTAAGGAAATGAAAATTCAATATTTTTAAATTTCATTTCCTTTGTTAAATTCATTGAATTGTTAATGAATTTTTCTATCGGTAGTAAATTACTTATGAATTATTGTTATTATTATATTGAGTATCACGATTAATCGACGCCACTGATGTTATAAGAACAAAGGTGAAATACCTTACTCCGTGAGGACATTTCGGTCCAAGGCACTACGCGACCGTTTAAACTCCCAGTTATTTATGTGTTACCCTGGTAGACCTGACTGTATTTCTCTTCGGCACCATCTAAGTGAAAGGGTGTGTGTATCACAGGGATGGAGAGGAAGCTGCGTGCATGCTCAGAATACCAGTGGAAATCTGAAGGTGCGTGCATAAATAATGCGAAAATCGTACCGTTTCCATGAGTTATGACCTTAATGCATTGTTTATGATAATAGTGTCACCCTTTGCGACATTAAGCATTCGTTTCTTTTTACTTTTATTCTCGAAATTTTACACACTAAGTTTTGCACCGAATCCAATACATTCAATAATTTTTTAGCTGTTTAATGTAAATATTTTATTTATAACATACATTATCCTGATTCTTTTAAATAATCTTTAGAGAAATTTTTAAAATTTAATGTATGTTATGTACAAACTTCGCCTTTTTATAGGAAACACATTTTAAATATAAGACAACATAAACTAGCATGCATGTATTAAAAATGTATGGATGTCTCTTAATTTTCTTTGCAATATTGAAGCGGAAATTTTCACTGAAGGTGATATGCCATTTTTTCAAAAAGCCACTGCCACTTTCTAATTATAATTGATACAATAGAATATGTAACAAAAGGCATTCCTAGCTTTCATGAAAAATAAACATCAAATACGGTTCGAATCCCGGCTATATTGGAATGGCAGGTGAGCGATATGCTGCGTATGAAAAGGTTCCGGTCACTGTTTCTATTCTCGTGGTGCTTTATTATTTCATCGCTCCGCGGTATTGAGTCGCTAGGGAGGCAGAAATAGGAGGATGTCATCGCGTCATTTGCCAATGCGCCTACGGAGGGACCATGCATTGGTAATAAATTCGCTTAGCTTCGTCGGGAACTCGTTTGCATCCGATGCCTCTTCTGCTATCCCGGGTTCTCGGACAGAGGCGTTACCAGGCTCAAAACATTTTATATCGTCCAAAAAATTTTTATAATTTTTAAAGGTAATTAATTATTAATTATTTATTAACAAGGTTTTATGATATAGAGAGGCATTGAACAAAAACTATAAGAGAAAAATAATTATTTATCATACGATACGTACATGATACCTTATTACGTCGTTGCAAAATATATTTACAAATAAACAGTCAATCAAATGGCATAAAAATACTTAAGTATTTCAGTTTTCTTATTATAAATAAAGAATAGTCAATAAAATGGCATACAAATACTTAAAATATTTCAGTTTTCTTATTATAAATAAAGAATGTAAAATTATTGTCATTTATAAATGATTTTGCATAAATTAATACAGGTAATTTATTTTGTTTTAAAAAATCTTTTAAAATATTAATAAATCCTATACAGTGACCTCTATTGTTGTAGGCCTGCAGTAAAATAAAACAATCTTTGATTTGCAGAATTAGGCGATTGAAACAATCAGCTAATGAGATTGCGCATGTACAGTGGACTGTTCTAGAATGGCTCCATAAATCAAAAGGCAAAACCAATCAAGCGCCTACAGCACTGGGCGTCAGTCTCGTCAGTGTTTGTACAAAGGACCGATACGGACCCCTTCTCGATTCTGCCCCCCTGATAATTCCTTTTTTTTACATTATTGTTATGACCCCTACGTCCATCGCCGTCATCCATCGGGCCGGCGGATATATTTGATTAAAAAATAACGACGCTGGAGCGACGGTGACGAACAAAAAGCAGATCGAAACGAAAAAAAGGAGATTCGAATTTTCTGAGTTTGTTAAGGCCGAACTGCCATTGTTAGTGCCGTGTGGGCAGGTACTCTATTGAAAGATCGGAATATCTACTCTACCACGTGCGTTCCTACATTTAAATCATGTGCCGAAATTCTAAAAAAGTAATAAAATGCATAGGTACGATATAATTTTTAAAAATCCAACAATAATTGTATATAGATTATTAACGGAAAAACAAGCTATAACATAAAAAAATAAATCACAATCAAACAGAAACATTAAAAATCATTTAATTAAAACCTACACGCGAATAGTAAAATTTACTATTCGCGTGTAAATGTTGTAAGCATAATGTGGTGAAGGTGAAAAGAATAAGCTGGATCGAATGCAAACATAATGGACCCAATGAAATCTACCTCCAAAATGTAATAAAATATTAATGGTAGAAGAGAGAGAAGAAGGCTCAGAGAAAAATATATTCACCAAATGACAACGTGTTAGCGTAATGGTTACGGTTCTCGCCTGGTGATTCAATGATCGGTGGTTAGAGCCACTTTCTAGGACACCAGCTAGTCAGTACTATTTTCAAGCACAAGCGTTTAGCTTAATTTTAAAATAGTAAAAATATTGTTGCAATACGCATTCAGTGTTCGTATCTCTATTAAAAAAAAAATGAGCTTGACATATCCAGCAGGAGATCCGCGAGTATTGCACCGACAGGGACACAGCTTTTTAATATAAATTAAAATGAAACCTTTTTAATAATAATAAATTTAATAATAATAATAATAACCTTAATATTAATAAAATAATTTAATATAAAAATAATAATAAAGAAAACCGTTTTTTTAAGAAACTACTGTGGACTAGTAAGTATTTGCCTATAATTATTAAATTATAAAAATTATTAATATTTATTTTTTGTTTAGAGATCAAACAAACAAGTAAATAATGACAAGTTCACCGTCAACTAACTTTTAACAACGTTATTTAACTTTGTTAATCAATATTGTTATACTACGTACAGTTCTATTCCTATTGTTTTGACATAAATACACTTAGTAAATTTTGATGAAATAAAATTTGTCAGATGTCTTAACATTTGTCATAGAATTTATACGTGTACATAAATAAGACCATCCCATCTATTTTGTCTTAGGATATCATAAGGGTGTTGTTATCCTGAGAATAAAGGGATTAATCAGGCTGGAGCATCACTGAAAATCGCGAAAATAATTAGGTATGTAGAAACAATAATTAAAGCTGTCAGAAAAAAGTTAAACGAGATATCGACGTAAACATCTATTATAATACTAAGTAAGTAAGCAGGGACGTGCAGTGGGAACATCGCAGCATGACTTTTACGTAACCAATTATTTGGAAAAAAAATTAATACAACATATATTTCGTAATATTTCTATGACAATTGTTATCACAGCATTCATATTTTGATATAGGTATCATAAGAATCTGTAGCATAAATATTTGATTTCTATTTTTTTCCAAAATATACGTTTACAAAAAAGTCATGCTTCAATGTTACCACTGCACGCTCCTGTAATATAGATATTAAAATAAGCACTTCTACATTAAATGATAAAATACCTTATAATATATGAAATGTGCCGTATGGTAATAAAAACCCATTGCACTGGTAAAATAAATAAAAAAATTATTTATAATTAATATAAAGTTAATTATTTCCGAAATTCTTATTGTTCCAGCTATACAATGTGTACAATTCGATGTACGTTTTTATCATGTTTTCTCTGCTAAATTTTTCTATGCATTCAAGAACAAAGTATTATTCTACATAAATACTGTATTTTTATATATATATTTTTTACCGGATTAAATTTACCAAAGATTTTTTATTCAAAAATCAATGTCAATATTTTTTGTAAATTTCAAAATAAATATGAAACTAATTCATAAAAATAAAATATACAACACTAAAATAATAATAATATTGTATATTATGCATAATTTTGAAGTTGAAGGTGCAAGAATGAATCATAAAGGTAGTACCGATTTTTAAAGACAAATAAAATGTGATATTAATTGTAGGTACGTAGAAAAACAATCGTGATTAATAAGTATTAAAACAAAAAAAAGCAAAACAAAATTCTTACATACCGATGTTAAAATTATTTTGACAAGTATTGTTTTCGTATCAGTATTGGTAGTAATGAAAAGTAAAGATTTTTTTTATAAAACAACTATTTATTAAATAACCAACATTCGGAGCCAATGGATCCCTTCATCGGCCCCGAAACATGTCGATTATTCAATAAAAAGTGTTTTTATACAAAAAAAAAATTTTTATAAGAATAACGATGTTACAACAAAATTTTGCTACGATTGGAGAAATTTGTTTGTTTTTTCAATTTCGATAATAAAATTTATACGATAAATTTTTTTATATAATTTGCCGCAACGAGGTACGTTTGTATGTATGCTTACAACACCGTATTTCGTTGCCCGTCATGCAATCTGACAGGCATATTTATTACTTATATCTTCACTAAGTGCACTGACCAATTCCTCTGGTGTGCGGGGGTGGCGTTAAGGGAGCGGGCTGTTGACACAGCCACTTTGCACCCCCGGGCAGCGTCCGTCTGTTTGCATTCAGGATGTATTATTAATTTTCACTTGTGAAAATTCAATTGCGTTTCTCACTCCTTCGGATGCATAGATATACCTGCGCTTCAAAAGGACGAATTGGGTGGTTTTGGAAATATAACATATATTTAAAAAAATATAAGTAAGTTCGTGTTTCTCCGACACACGTTTATTTAATCTCATTGATTACAGAATAGGTAAATGAAGGTATGCCTAGTACAGTAGAAAGCGAGAAAATTAATGTGTTTATATAGGTTGTAACAGACCCAGTAACTTAGTAATAAAAATTCATTCGTTTCAATCAAAGTCAAATAAAATTATAAAAACTTTTCAGAAATTGAAAATAGATTTTTTTGATAATAGAAAATAGAAATAGAGTTGTGTTGAAGCGAATGAATTTTTCATAATCGATATAAGTTACTGTAATGATAGTTCTACTTTTTGAAAAAATAACTCAGAAATATTTATAAAAAAAATGCAAACTTTGAACTGCATATCTCCATAACTATAGATATATTAAGTCATGGTTGCCTGAACATTTTTGACTCATTATCACCTACATATGTTTTACTTCTATTATTATTTTTTAAGTATACTTTAAAACGTGTTTTATGTTGGATATGTAAAAATCCTTGTAACTTTATTTTACTGTAAAAGCCCACTAGGACGTTGATTAATAAATAAATAAATAAATCTACAATTATAATTCCAGCAAGTTACGGACGTTACAGACCAACGCACAATGAAATAGATATATTTTGATATATAGAATAGATAAATCTCTATACTCATACGATAGAGCCGCTGCGTAAAACTGAGTTAAAAAAGAGCTAGTGGCCAACTAAAGTTATTGTAGTCGCTTAGCCACTAAAAAACTATGCTTTTCCATGCGGTATGTAGAATTTAGTATGTATGTAGTATTTATGTAGAAATATCAAAAATCACACCGCAGTGCGTATTATGTAACTTTTTCTTCATTCTATCGATTTTTTGCAAAATGTGTTTTATTATGCCATTAGTATTTCATGGGTCTTTAAAGCATGGGTTTCTTTTGTTTTTTTTTTGTTTTTTTTAACGCTTCAGCAGGCAACGAGGCTCAATTACTGAAGTCCTTAAATTATAGAAATACCCAGGCTTGAGCAAATCAAATAGATTTATTGTGATTTAGTCAAGCCTGACCGGAAATCGAACCCGAAAACCTCGGTGTGAGAAACCCATTTTATACTCACAGGGCTACAAGGGCCGTCATTCACGAAGCCTTATGATTAATCTGGAAAATTTCAGATAAATACTGCGATCTGAAAAAACTTATTTCTGATCTGATTTCGACGCGTCACTGTGCATTCAGAATAAAACGAAAAACTTGAGAAGTATCCAATCCGCAGACGGATTAACGTATTTTTCGCGATCCGCATTAGCGAATAATGGAATGATGCGCATTGGATAACCAAATTCCGGCACACGGAATCTGTCTGTAGCAATTATCCCACTTGAGTCCCTGCTTGGGAAACCCGAACCAAAAAGACGCCTCGGAATGCTAATGGATAATGGAAACCATTCGGATTTTTCCCGCCAAGTGATGTCCGTGCATCGGAATTGATTTACGTAAATTTACTCAGCCGCAGCACCTACCTACACCACGTAACTCCAGAATTTGCATTCGGAAAAGCACATTTTTTTGTTAATATCCTAGCGAAAACACCGAAGCGAGCTTTCACGTACGAGATTCAAGCTAAACAATGCTGTTTGCTCAGACTAAAAATCTGAGTAAATAGTAACCAGATGTAGATAATGAACGGAAGTATTATTCAATTATTCTTCAGAGGGGAGAGTTGTTATTTTATTTATTTCATTTTCCATAAGAGCTTGTGTAAACAGTGAAAATTGTTTAACTATGATACATATTTAAATTATATATATTATAGTAAATATGATTAAACGAATTAACTTAGTTTATCACCACTTAATTTTTGGTAAAAGCCAACCGGTTTCGGAAACAACGCTCCTTCGTCAGGGTATACTTAATACTGATATGATATTATTAGTATTTATTTTATATTTAGAGATGAAGGTACACGTACCTACACCAAGTTACCGGCTGAAATGAAATTAACCACCCAAAAACTATCACAATTTTTAAATCAGCTGAAAGGTTTCTAAATAATAATAATATTTATATTAAATCAAATTAATTTGGTCAATACAAAAAAATGCCATACAGTCAATTAAATGTCTCATATCTCTCAATCTCAATCTCACTCGAGATATTTTAAATCAAGTTAAAAAGAAGTTAAATATTGAATTTTTTATTATATAGACGTATTCTAGTGTAACATTAATAATTCAGAAGAATCTCATATACACATATAAACTATAAAGGATATTTATTGCCTTGAAAATCGAATTAAAAATATAGATACCTACCTTATTATTAATAGTGACATCTGCATTGGATTATGGGAATGAAAAAGCTTTGGACCGCAGGTGGCGGTAGTAAAAATAAAACTCACATACGAAACAAGTTGTGTGAGTTAAATCTATATACATCCAAAATTTTGATAGATGTCTAGTATGGGTGGAAATGATGAACGTTACATTGCATAAAGTGATCACTAAAGCCGGCCGTACGATAGGTCGTAAGCCCTATGAACACCCAAAAAGTCTTCCATACCTACTTTCCCACATAAAAATTTAGTTTGGTTCCATGAGACTTCTATAATACATCTTGATTAATAACATCGCTTGCAATCTTGGGAATAAAATAAAGTGTTCTTGAAAATTTTTGATATGCTCAAAATATTTTGATTTAGAAAATAACAAAATTGAAAATATAATACAATGTTTGACGGAAATTTCAACGAATGACAGTAAGAGTTTGTACTCGCTTAACTTATCCAAATTAACTTAAATATGAACTTAACAAAAAATACAAACAGTTTGCATACATATTACAATGACGAGCTTATTGCCAGTTGGTTATTACTTCCAAACAACCATAAATTTGGTTGAACAACTGAAATATATTTCCGGTATATAGTGACAAAACTGACTCCATGATAACGAAACGAGTAGAAGATGGATGGAGACAAAGGAGAACTAAACTAGGTTTTGGAAAAGGTAAAATTTCTTTAGTCTACTTTTAAAGATGGTTATGTTCTGTGTGATAATGAAAGATGAAGTGATATTTGCTCTTTGAATGAGGAGCTGGAGAATTCACTATTATAAAAGGGGATGGATAGTGAAGTACCTACTGTCAGCCAATCGGAGTGGAAGGCCACGATTAGAAAGATGAATTAAGATTTTAGGTACTGCGGTGAGTGAGGATCAAAAACACATATTAAAGTAGAAATAAAACACGGGTACTACAACGTTGTCGGATTGTAGACCAATGGAAAGAGTTGCGGAAAGATGAGATATGATTTTTTGAGATTGGAGATGATACGTAGTTTTGAAGGCGTCCCAGTTGGTTGAGATGCTCTACGTTGATATTAATAATAATAATAACAATATTTATTCTAGCGTAACCAGGTTATAAGTGCAAGACCTGGTCTGCCATATAAATTACGAGTAACATAAAAGTTACAGTGAAGCATAATATACAAAAAAAAGTATAAAAAGAAGAGCTAATAAGTAGGTAATAAAAATATATACCATAAAAATACGACAATGAATACACATACACATATATAAGCAGTTTTTAAATAATAATATTAATAAACTTCTAAAATAATAAGAATATCTAAAATTATTATTATAAAATAATTTTGTGGGTATGGAATGCTTCGAGTCTTGTTATAATACGTTACGGCTATGGAATCACATATCTGTAACTATTCTGCATCCGATGCCATTCTTTAAACTAAGGATCCAGATCTCCATGACAGCGCCGCTTGCACTAGAGAGTTGGTGCCGTGCTCCAGCCTCAGCTTAAGACCAGCAACACGATGTCTCAGGAGCGGGACGAATCCATGAACACGGCCTTCGGCAAACATTGTGGAAGCGCTGCAATAACGTGCCAGTCTAAAAATATTCTGTAAGAATTATTATACTGAACACGAAGACGGTCGTACGTCTTCGTGTTCAGTATAATAATAATTCAGTATAAAAAACTTTGGATCAATCAATTTATCTCTTTTCCCGTGATCCAATCGAGCTGAAACTTTGCAAGCAGACTGTAAAAATAAT
This sequence comes from Agrypnia vestita, assembly GCA_016648135.1. Classification (NCBI taxonomy): domain Eukaryota; kingdom Metazoa; phylum Arthropoda; class Insecta; order Trichoptera; family Phryganeidae; genus Agrypnia; species Agrypnia vestita. The sequence continues at coordinate 49,956 of JADDOH010006661.1, read as the reverse complement.
CTGACAAATTTTCGTTTAAATTTTTTTAATAATTATAGTATAATTTTGGATTTTTCGAAATTTTAACGATTTATTTATTGTCTAATTTTCGAGCTCGACGCGTGGAGTAGGCGCGAAACCTGTTTCAATGAGAAAGGGAGTATAGCAAAAAAATGTTTTTTATGGGTTAGTTTTTTTTGAACACTCGATATCGTTCCATTCAGACACACTGGGGGGATATTATTTGGCCTTTGATAATGACTGTGATATTGATAACGATGTGCAAAATAGAAAAATTTCCGTCACGAACCAAGTCAAGTGACAAATGAAACGTAAATAATTCTTTTTTTAACGCATAAATTTTAATATTTAAAAATCACAGTCAAACGACAACAGGAAGAACGGGTTCAGTTTATTTTCCGAGCTGAGCTCGCCACGAAACTTAAATAAACACTGCGCTTTTGTAAATGTGGAAATGAAACGCTTTTAAATGGAAGATAAAACCGAATAGAGGGGGATGTTTTCATACTTTCGAAAATTTGTTTAAAAGGCGCAATGATGATTACCATCAAAATAATAAAATATGGCCGCGAATTCCGTCGGAGCATTTTATTATTCGCGAGGCGGGCAGGGGGCGCGCGAATCGGGAAACTTTAGATGATAAATAAGATACTGCGGGCAGTTAAAACAAATTACGGAATAGTGCAAGTAAACACATTAATAGGGGTCGCCAATTTTAAAGTTGCTATTAAAATTGAATTAAAATAAATTATTTTATTGTAAAGTTACGATGTATTTAAATAACATTGTTCTGAGATATTTAAAACAATGCAGATGAACAAATTAGAAAAAAGCACAGAAAAAAATATTTTCGGCAAAACGTTTTATTTAAAAGTAAGTTTTTCATTTTAGGACTTAATTTTTTATATATATATTTTATTATTAGATTATTGTTGAAAAAAATATTGATTGTATCTACTTATATTATTTGATTAATTACACCAACATGTTTCGGAAAAAATGTTTTTCCTTTCCATCGTCAGGGTGTTCAATATACGTATGTCAAAATATCAAAATTAAGAATGTCTTTTTTTTTTGTTTTTCTGAATTATTTGAAAAATTATTTTTAAATATTAGGTATTGCTGAAATTCTCTCTTTACTCACATTACTCACAATTATTGGAAAAAAAAATATAATTGGGCTAGAAGTTAAATTTAATTGATTATTAATAATATGTTGTTTACTACTACATGCTTTACTAATTTATAATGATTCTAAATTATTCAATTTCAGATCAAAATTATTTATGTGTAAAATAGAAAGTCCTAAATTTTTATCAAAACCGTGATCATTTTCTAATAATTGATTTGCAAACTCAGAAAAACCATGATTATTCAGACATCTCAAATGGTCTTTAACTCTTACATTGAAATTCCGACCGGTTTTACCAATATAAAACGCTGTACAATCTTTACACGACAGTTTATAAACACCTGAATTGTTAAATTTTGAATTTATGAGAAGTTTCCCTATATTATTATTTGTATAAAATGCAGGTCTATTATTTTTGGTAGATATTTTGAAATTTGATTCGAAAATGTATTAATATATAAAATTCTTCGCCAATAATCGTTATTATTATTTATATTTTTCTATGAATTATATAAAAATTGGTCAGTTATATTTTTCTTTAATTTGTTTTTTAAATTTTATCAATTAATTCTGTATTGAATCCATTATTAAATGCGATTTGTTTTATTGTATTTAATTCAATTAGACTGGGATAGAGGTACATTGACAAGACGGTGAATCAATGAATGAAAACCCGAGTGTTTATGTGGTGGAGGGTGATTAGATATTATAATTTGTATAATAGCGTCTGTAAAAGTTGGCTTTCTATAAATTTTAAATTCGATTTTATTACTATTTTTAAAAAGTAATAGATTTTCTATTTCTAAAGTAAACTTTATGTTATTATAAAATGAATTGATTAGTTGTAAAAATAATGTTAGTTAACGTTCTTATCCTCTCCAAATACATAATATATCATCAATATATCTTCTCCATAACAAAATATTTTTTAACAAGGGTGAATCACAATTAAAAATAATATTCTCTAAATTATCTTACGATGTATTATTAAATATTACAATGGAAAGGTTTTTCTGGAACACGTTGGTGTAATTAATTAAATAATATAAGTAGATTACATATAAATAATACAATCAATATTTTTTTTTTTAATTTCAATCTACAATTTTGCTGAATTAATTGAAAAAAAAGATAATGGTTGATTACAGTCTGATATTTGATGTAGGTGAAACATATTATATTTGTAACAATAAATCTTTTTCGTGCTACCTCTCTAAGAAAGCACAACTACTCATGTTTAGAGAGAGAGAGAGAGTTTACAGTGTAATACAATTAAAGTAATGCAAATAAAACATTGTATAACAAATATGTTAGAAGTACAAATGAAATTTTTTATTGAAGTTAATAGAAGATATCGGCATTAGTGATTATTTTAAACTGTACTGGAGAGCAAAAGAAAGTTCTGTCAATCTGATTTTGTCAATGTTTCTTTTATTATTAAATATTCCATATTTGTTTATTCAAAACACGTATGGAAATTGCTTAACAATAAAATAAATATTGGTAAAATCAAATTGACAAAACATTATTTTGTTCTCCTGTAAAGTTCGAAATAATCACAAACATTCTTTTGGTTTTCTACCCTCGATATGGACTGTAAAAAATATATATTAAATAATAATGGAATATTCACTTTACTTTTATAATAGAATTTGACATAATATAAAAGCTTGCCTGCATGACGAACCAGTCTCCCTTAATATATCCCTCTTCCTACTCATACTTTCCGCGATACTACAGTGGGTGAGCTGTTTAAGTCCTTCTTTAATTGATCCTGGAGGGCTAGTTCTCCGAGATAAAACCAAGATATCTTTACATCCGCTTATTTGCACTTGTATGCATAAAATTTGTTATTTTACTTTAAAATTGTTTCAGAGAGTTCAATGTTTTTAGTGGTGAACTCTTATCTGTGACTAGTCTCTTGCATTTTATGCTATTAGCATAATATTTTCTTTATAACTCGATAAGTGTATTATATATTGTTTAGATAAATTTTACTGTAAACATATTGAATAAGTTTTTTATCTGAATCTTTTTACTTTTGAAGTGTATACTTTCTTTAAAATTGGTTCTTTAAAATCGGTTTTCGAAGTGTAGGGGGTATGTTCAAAAATCTGAACGTCATGAAAAAAGGTCAGACTGAAAACGCTTATAACATAGAAAGTATACCAGGCAGGTAGATGATAATGGCATCAATTGATTGAGCATGGTTTGCGCGTTCAGTCAACTTGCACTGTGGCTTGTGAACCGTAAGTAGATTGCGACGAAACAAGCATTAAATGATAGTGCCTACGATGCCTACGATGCACTTTTTTATTTTAACACACATTTTTTAAATTTATTTTATGTTTCAGAGGCAAGTTTATAGAACTCCATAATCACACTTATGAAAATGAAAACGTACTTGTTTTTATCATTATCTTTGGCATTATCTTCTCTCTGATGTACCTACATATACCAGGGATATGGATCAAATTATCAACGAAACACAAAAAACAGCCGAGACAGCGATTTGGAATCAAAAAACCTCAAGAATTAATATGAATAATGATGTCTCTATCTCATTTATATCTAATTGTATAGCTATCGTATTCCTTATATGTATATATTACCTTTCATTAGTGTTTGAACTGTTTCTTAGAATCGAAATACCAAAACTTATTTAAATTGTGAAAATTATACGGCAGTTCCTTTCAATAGTTTTCATATATCTAAATACAAATTATTTAATGTAAAATTTAGATTGATAATGCCTTCATATGGCTAAATGCATCTCATAAAAATTATATAATTAGTGCTAAAAAAAACTGGTTTGGTTCTAGACTGGTTGACTCATGCAGAAGCAGCGCAAGACAGGAGAATATGGAAGCACATCATCATCATCTTCATCCCCGACCCTACTAGGACAAGGGGATGAAGATGATGATGATGAACTAAAAAAAATATTTTTTGAAACCACGCTTATATTTTTAAAGAACCTTTTAAAAAGTATAAAATAAATTTTCGGGTAAATTTAAAAGGTGGGCGCTTACGAATCTGGTATACATTACAGAATTCTGTTGTTGATGGCGGGAAAGTGCGCTTTTATTTTGGAGAGTGAGGTAAAACTTTTTTAACCGAAAATTTATATTAACTTTTTAGTAGATACTTTTAAATATAAGAGTGGATTAAAAATTTTTTCATGTAGTTACTTTATTGTCTTAATATTACCCAGCGTACATAATCACTTACGTAGAAAACTAGCGTCATCTTTTGGCGAGCTCATAACGAATTTCCCATATAAAACTTTGATTAATTAATGACCATGTATTACTTGATTTTTTGTAAATTTGATAATTTATTAATGTATTGTAATTGTGTATTCTCGTGTGTGCAAAATTTCAGCTCGATCGGACATGAGGAAGCGGGTGAAATATCGATTATAAATTCCGTCCAGGCAAACAGGTGAGGCTAATATTATATACGCGTGTTAAAAACAAGTGTGATTTTAATTTTTTATGTGTGAAATAAATACTCGTAGGTACGTATAAAATAATCAAAATCTCGGGCAGAGCCGGGTGGTAAATAAAGACGCGGGAGTGCTCGCTCGTGTAATGTTTTAGAATATTTTACTGCGGAAAGTTTCGTTTTAAGGAAGTTTGGTCGTACAACCGAGCAGTGGCAAACTTTTCCAGCAATGAGCGTCCCTAAGTGCGCGCCGCCAGAGGCGATAAACGATAATGTTCCTGGAAGAAGAAAAACATGGCTTTTAATTGTCTTTAAGCCGCAGTCATCCCTTCAAATCGTTTAAATTTAAATTTCCACCATAAAAACATTAAGATTTAGGCAAAGCTCGCGTAATCTCTCCTTAAAATCTAAATTGTTTATTTTATATTTTGATTGTCACTGATTGCACTCGGTTAACACGAGTTTGAGCTTTAAAATGAGTCAATACTGCTATATTTTTAAATGTTATTCTGTTATTATTAAAATAGTGCACGTACACCTTAGAAGCTATTCGTACTTTATTACAGAATGACTTCTACAGAATAAATTATGAGTCGAAAATGTTAAAGCAAAAATGACCCAATATCAATAGTTTTGGTGAGAAGCGACCTCAAAGTTTGCATTTTATTCCAATATTTTTGTCTTATGTACTGTAAAACGCTGGACTTTTTATATCGTAATTACTACAATTTTAATTTTATAAAATAATGTTTTTCAGTACACGTCAAATAAAATTAATTAAACCTTGCAGAAATTTTAATCAGTTTTTTTGCACGGTTTTAATCATTTTATTTGATTTGTATAAAAGCAAATGAAATTTAAATATTCAATATACGTAAGTTAATTTAATCTAAGTTCAACATTTTATAGAAAATAAGTCAGAAATGAGTGGAGGAGGACTCTTGAAGAGGCCAAGACCCACGATGGGTTATAGAGACAGTGATGATGAAGTCAGAAATATTGAAAAAAATGCAATCTTTGAAATCACTTTTATCTATAACTATCAATATTATAACATTGTTGCTTGAACATTTCCGATTCACAATTTAAGCAGAAAGCTCCCTGTAAAATATTGTGGACTAGCTCTGTTACACTGCATATAATAATATGAAATGTATAGAATTAAATTCATTTCAACTATCAATGTAACTCTATCAAGGTAACAACCTAATTTATTAATTAATTTAATTAATTTATTCAGATTATTTTTAGAAAATCACAAAAATAAATAAATCATAAAACTTAAAATTAAAATATATTTTTTTACATCCAGGTTAGAGGTAAAAAACTTGTGAATTCAATACTTACATTTAAACGGTTTATATTTTTCACCCAATTTAATGAGCATCGTGTATAATCGTTGTAACGTTTACGCTAAATCCATCAATAATATAATCACCCTTTGTATGAGAAGCCAATACCGTGCCCATCGTCTGTACGGGATTCAAACATATATTTTACATCGTATAGAGAGCATTCTTTTTTATGAAACAATATTATTTTATTGGTTATCCTACTGCGGTAATTCGCTAAAGATCAAGAAACGCCCCAACCATTTCAGGGATATTTCATTAAAGGGTTAAAGTTAAAGCCGTAGCTTTAATGAACACGTGTTGTGGAAACCATCGCTGCTTTCTGGCGCCCTGGTATCACCGGTCTGTAAAGTGCGAGGGCTGGTCGGGAGCTTTCTGCGAGCAATAAAATCTCAAATCACTTCTCGCCCGCCAAACATGATTTTCCACGAGATAAAGTATGTATCTGAAATCTTGGTGCAATATTCTTTCAACGGAATTTCGAAATATTCTTTCGAGAGGAAGTTTTCTAAAATTTCATAGGAAATCTTAGAATTTTGATAGTTTTGCGAGAACAAATTAAATTCTCAAATTTTCACAGAACTTAAGAATTGTTGGAGATTTGGCTTCGAAATCTCAGTCAATAAAAGGGTTTTGGATACGTGATATAACAAATTAATTTTTGGTTTGAAAAGACAATGGTGCATCTTTTCTGAGTAACTGCCAACAAAACAATTATTGGCATCAAGACCGCCAACGTTCTATAATCTGATATGGAATGAGAAGAATATTATCAAAATTTAAAAAAAGAGAAAATCAGCTTAGATTTATAATATATTATTACATGGCTTAATTAAAAAAATCAAACTTAATGTTGGTAAAGAATAAATAAAGAAAAAAAAATAAAGAAAGAAAGAAGAATAAATAAATAATGGTAAAGACTCTTTTGTTCTACCTTATTACCCTGTTTCTGTTCATTCTGGCATTATCTTGTATCCAAGAGTAACGAGCGCGTCCTCTTAGCGATTTTGCTACTCGAAAGAGAACCAAGTCGTTGAGTCGGTAAAGCAGTGAGTGGCCGTAGTGACGGCCATTACGAGAGAAAAATATGGCGAGTTAATACGAAGCGTGACGCTTTAGATACAAACTGACCAGAAGTAGTCAACAAACATCATTAGAAAATTCCGAATGCGTTTGTCTACATTCGAGTCTTTTTCACGCCGTGCGTACTGACGAAAATAATAAATCCGAACAAGTGACCGAAACTCTCATTCCTTTGTGGGTCAATGAGAGTGCTATATCGGTGTCCAGCTCGAGGATATTCAGGTAAGCCAGATCCTTATTCAAATCTTAACTAACCTGTTTCCTATCCTGTCGGTTGCGCCAAACAAATAAATATAAAACCTTTATAATTACAGTCCGCTCAGAGATTCATTTCCCTCCAATTTATTAATAAGCAAATTACCATCAGGCTGTTGCCACTTAAAGATCCGAAAACCCTTCCGGTTAGAAGAAGATTGGCTCCTTCGGTTAGTTCTCACTTCGGAGATGGAAACCAGACGGGCAATCATCTAACGTGAGAAAACACATCTCATACATGACCCCACTGAGAGACAACCTGGGTTCTCACTGCCTCGTAAACTCTAGTACATCAACAGAATAAGGCGCTCCAATAGCGCCCGCGTGATGCATAGGTAGGGCCTTAACGAGTCGGCGATGTGTGAATACGGTGTGGTGCAGACCACCGAGCATGTGGTCAACGAAAGCCCTTTGCACACATTCCCCGGCGGAACAGATGAGGTGGACAGGGTGACTCCTGAAGCCCTATACTAGCTCACAAACATAGATGTTCTCTTCTGATCCCCCATCATACGAAAGAGGAATAATCACGCTGTTTCCGCCACAATCTTCTGTGCTGTCACAATTCTCGCCTAATCCACCCATTTATTCATGAATCTTCACATGTAAGCTCGCCGCTTCTAACAGAATCACCCTTCAAGTTTGTGTTTACTGGGGTATTACGCCGTGTTGTTACGACCTTTCGGGCCGACGTTTCGAATCCCATTGCAGGGTCCATCATCAGGGCTGATGTGTTGTCTTGAATGTTGGTGTTGTGCAATACAACACATCATGACTTCGGCACGGTATTGCAAGCCGATACTTAACCACAACACCAACATTCAAGACAACACATCAGCCCTGATGATGGACCCTGCAATGGGATCCGAAACGTCGGCCCGAAAGGTCGTAACAACACGGCATAATACCCCAGTAAACACAAACTTGAAGATTCTGAGTGGCCGTGAAAACCTAAGAACATTCAGAATCACCCTTCAGTATCTGGTTTATCTGATTTTTCGGGGCTGCCTTGTATATCTGGCATCGATAAATCTTGAGTTGTATATCTTTTTTACCATTCTCTTCGCAATCATTCGTTCAACATGACCAACCACCTAAGACATCTTTTTAAAATTATATTCACTACTCTTCTTCTTATGGTGCCATCTCTTATCGGAGGCCGGTGATCATTCTGGCGATTAGGATTTTATTTACCGCCGCACGGAACAACTCATTCGAGTTACACTTATACCAGTCCCTCAAGTTATGTAGCAATGAGATGCAGCGTCTTCTTACGCTTCTTTTTTTTACCACAAAGATAGTATCAGAAAATTGTCTTATTTGCATATTCATCATAAAACATGGATATAACATTATTGTAACTAATCAAAATCATTGGAATATTAAAGCATAATTGAGTCCAAAGTAATACAATCAAAAGCATTAACCGTGAAACGTATGACACAATGGAGGATAAACTTGATAAAGTCTTTGCGCAACAATATTGTACCCCACCATCTTATTCTGAAATACAAACCGCATATTACAAGAGGAGCAGAGGCGTCTCGTACAATCGGCAAAATTTTATCCATTCCTTATACTCTGTATTTTTTGGGTATCCCAAGGGTAATAATCGCTACACAAAAGCACCACGGTTCCAAAAATTTATGTATCTTGACTATTCTTAAGTGATCAATCACCTATTTATGAGGACCCATTTATACATTATGCGAATATAATAAGACAAATTGAAGAATCACTTGGAAACATGTACCAAAAAAAAATTGGATATATATTATAGTCTTCACTGGGCTCGAAACGGGATCTTTCATGAATGATTCGGGTATCGCGACACTGCACAATATGATCAGAATTCTTTTATGTACCTACAGAGTATAAAGGAGCTAGTCCACAATACTTTATAGGTGGATTCCTGACTTAATTAAGAGACGAAAGGCTCAAGCAAACATAACCAAATATCAATAGTTATGGGGATACGCGACATAGTTTTAATTTTTTTGAAATATTTATAACTTATTTTTCTATAGAACCCCCATATTATTTTGTTACAAGGAGAGATCTGATAGAAAGCTCAAACAAATATATAACTAACTAACTAAATGATTAATTATTTAGCGTTTCCTCCGCAGAGGTAGGCAGAGAGGAAAGAACGCCATATTCTTCTATCCTGGCTCACCACTTTTGCTTCGGCTAAATTCATACATTTTGTCATGCATGCTCTACGGTTGTTGATGCTTTTAATAGGGCTATCTTCAAATATTTGGAGTATCTGATTATGCCAGGTCTTTCACAAAAAAATATATTATTCGATTAATTTTGACACCATCGAAAAATGTATATATACTTATTTTTAAACCAACGATGAAGTTTAAAGAAATTCTCTAAATTTAAAATTTATCATGTTTTTTGTCATCAATTTGTCAAAAAAGTCATGAAAATTATCAACGTGTAGGTCACCTTTCTTCAACACTAACAAAAAAATTATTTCTCAATGTATTCGTTTTTTTCTTCATAACAGTTCAAATCGGCATCAATCTTTCGTCAGTACTAATACGTCAACTGTTTGACATTCATCGCTAATTACTCACGTTAAACTATTTTCATAAATTGTGGAACTGTCTCGAGGCCGGGCGCCACTGGCGTTTTCGCTGAGAAAGCTATTTCTGTTAACCTGCATAAAGTCAGAAGGGATTTAATAGGCAATTAAGGGTAAACACTGGAAACGGGCCAACCAACTGTACCTGCTCCAATTACACCAAAATGGTGCAACTTTCCTCCCAAGTGGCTTAGCTCCCTTTTATTACTCAAACCAAGAATTGTGTTGATTTCACTGGTATAAGCGATTCTGAGTTACAACAATTTGATTATATTATTACAGTTATTGGTGTTTATTAATTGTTTTTCATGCACATTCTCTAGAGATTTCAAAAAAACAAATTAAACACATTTTACAGTATAGGTATTGTATTGATTCTCTAAAACGGATCTCAAACTCTTGGAAACAGATTCGACTAACTTTTTTGACTTTTCAAAAATTCACCACTTTTTCAAAATATCAACATGTTTCAGAGCCCATGGGCCTCTTTGTCAGGATACAATTGTATACTAACAAATTAAAAATCAAAATACTCGTTTAGCCCTATTTTATGGCACCAGATACAGGATCCAGGAATGAGTTTAATAATTTGAGATTGTAATGCTGTGAATAAATATCCTTTTTTATTTTAATTTAGTTTAAATGAAAATAATCATGTCGCACCACAAATTAACTGCCATAAAAATATCAACCAATCAATCAATCAAAAACATTTTTCAGAGCCCATGGACTCTTCGTCAGAATACAATTGTATACTAACAAATTAAAAATCAAAATACTCGTTTAGCCCTATTTTATGACACCAGATACAGGGTCCAGGAATGAGTTTAATAATTTGAGATTGTAATGCTGTGAATAAAATATCCATTTTTATTTTTATTTAGTTTAAATTGAAATAATCATGTTGCACCACAAAGTAACTGCCATAAAAATATCAATCAATAATATTATCCACTTCTACTTCACATCTAACCGTATTACAGGCTAGAAATCAATACTTAATTCAACATTCAAGCAATTCATGTCTCTGAATGCTAAATGTGTGATTAAATAATTGGACATATACATTGATTTAGAAGAGTTTAAGGTCGAAAATCCAAATTTTCAGATTCGACAGTATATGTAGGATTGTCTATGTGTGTGATTTGATTGATTTTTAAAAAGAAAGGGAGCAAAAAGTGTTTTACTGTATACAACATTATTATTCATTCATTTAATCAATTATTCAATATATAATTTGGGAGCTGACAGGAAAGGCAGAAAGATCATAAATTGTTGATTTTTATATTTGTTAATTTGAAGGATTTGAACTGCATTTTTGGTGGAATGAAGTAACGGTCATATTTCATATATATAAATTATTAAATATTTCCCATGAAAATATATTTCATTTCGTTTTATCAGTATTAATTGTATAAACTAGTTTCGGCTAGGCATTGGCAATAAAATACGATATTAATTTATTTTCCAATTAATGGATAGAAAAAGTGTACAAATCGTTTCATGATGTATTCTCATTGAAGTTTTCTGTTAAATAATTAAAATGTTCACTATACCTGCTGGTGAATTTCAAACATATCGAGTAAAATTATTTTTCGAATTAATAAAATATTATTTTCAACTCTGTCGAAAACCAAACCATAACCATGCAACAAAGTTCTTGAAGCAATTAAAATTATATTGTATAATAAAATCATTAACAAAAGACATTAAAATTTCTGACGTCGTTAAGCAATAAGATATCGAAGAAATAACGTTTAATATTCTAAAAATTGATCTTGAATAAAAATAAATATTAGAGATAAAAATATCATTTTTAATATTAGTTATAAAGTAATAACCATTCGTTACAATTATTTATTGATATATTTTTAGTCAACTTTTTATTTGTTTTGAAAAATTTATGAAATAAAAAATATTTTCGGGTGATGTAATTTGAAATTTCTGTTATTTTTACAAAGTTTTGGGCAAAAGAAAAATCTTGCGAGAAAAATTGACGGTACCTACCTTCTGCAGGTTTTATTTATTCAAGCTTGAAAAACAAACGAATTTTATCAGGGTTCAGCATCTTTACGAGACGTTACTTCTTGTTTTCTTTGAGATTTCTGATTGTTTGACTTTTCGAGTTATTTTTTTGAATTAATGCCAGGAAGACGCCCCCACAAAAAAGGTGGAACAAAAGACATCCATCATTTGGACTGACAACGTTTCGTTTTTCTGACACTAAGTTTTTGACTGTGAATCTGCATTGAAATGGATAAAATATACGAGTAACACGGTAAAGAATGCATTCAAATGCACTGCTTCTAATAGGGAATAAATTAGTATTTCCATGATCCATTTACTAACGATAATATCTCCCTATTTTTTATTCATTAAATTTTTAATGATCTTGTTTATAATAAAATCAGTTTATTTATTATAATAGTTTTTATTATCACCCTAATAAATAAATAAACTCACGCAGTTATAATAAAGAAAGTTAAATAAACATGTTTCGAGAAAAATGTTCTCATTTTTAGGGTAAATAGAAACATACTGATAGTGTTTCTATTAGTGGTGAAAAGAAAGTAACTTTAATTTTATTTTTTTATATATTTTTTTGATTTTATTTAATTAAATTACTATATCCCACCACAAAGTGTAAACCTTCTTTCAGAAGAACAACTGTTCTTTGAAAAATTACTTTTACAACTTTTATTTGTACTAATCTACTGACCAGTACAACTAAAATGTTGATCCAATACATCTTTTTAGTTGTACTGATCTTTATACAAATTTATATATGCGTATATCATTGATGTAACTGGCTTTGACAATGCAGAGATTATAAAGATCATGATGATCGTACATGATGTGGTTCGTGAGTTCAGAAAAGTTATTACCAGTTAGATAAAGCTGTTTTAATCTATTTTACTCCATGTTCTGTCACTCTTAAAATTTGGGGAATAAAATATAGATAGAAAAAAAAAAGAATAAAAATATATTTAAAATTATATAAAATATTTAAAATTAAACTCAACTCGAGAAAAAATAGTTATATTCCATCCATTTTAATGATCATTATATGACATTTGTATCTATGTATTAATTCGCGGCTATGATATTGTAGTTATCATTTCTAAGAATATGTTTTCCTGGTAGATGTTTTGCTACCAACCACCACTTGCATATATCGCGAGTTATCTGTGCGTTGCCAGATTACTTAAATACTTGTGTACTTATATTCCGCACATTTACTACATTGTGCATATTCCGAATACTATATTTAGTTACTCTTTATATAATTGTCATAAACATCTCATACTATGTTCTCCGGATAGCTAGCTGTTCCTCCTCTACGTGTTAACTGCGCACAAGCCCTCGCTACCCTCTACCCTATTACTCCCGGCGTTGCTTTAATCGCCCCCAACGGGATCGCAACAACGCAAAGTCGAGACGTTAACCACTTACCTGGGGTAATAATACCGAAAACGTTTTTTGATGTAAATCTTTTCTTATTATTATTGCTCGGGTCATTAAAACATACAATTTTACAAACAATTTTATGACCAATTTTGTAAAATATATAAAAAAGTAAGATGGCAAGGATTCACAATATTTTTGAGCATGTTCAAATTTTTCAAAAACACTTACTTACAATCACGTGGTTTCCCGTGGGGGTAGGCAGAGAAGATAGAGCGCCACACTCTTCTGTCCTGAAATAAAACTCTCGCCTCATCCACATTCATACATTTTCGCATGCAAGTTCGCCGGTTGTTGAGGCTTCTAACGGGACCATCTTCCAGTATCTGGTTAATTTGGTCATGCCACGTCTTCCGCGGTCGCCCTCTCTTTCTGGCATCATCAACACTTGCACTATATGTCTTTCTTACCGTTCTTTCCTCATGCATTCGCTCAACATGCCCAAACCATCTGAGTGAACCTTTTTTAATTCCATTAATTATGCTAAGATTTGCTTTACATTCATTAGTAATATCTTCATTCTTTACTCTATCATAAATGGATTTGACACATACATCTAAGGGATCTCATCTCCACTGCATTCAATCTACTTTCGTTCCCCTTCTGCTAGCTCCAGGCTTCACTTCCATATATCAGTGTAGGTACCAGAATTCCATTATGTACCGCCAGTTTTGCCTCGGTAGACATATTTCTATTAGAAACTACTGCGTTCAAAGCACCGCAGTCACTCTATTCCCCATTCATCCTATTCCCCGCAGTCACTCTCCTTTCGATACAAGAACACAATTACTGGATTTTTCATTAATCAAGATACATTATAGATGTCTCACAGAGACGAATCTCTTTATATGGGAAAGTATGCAGGGAACTCTTTTTGGGTGGCTTAAGTGATCACTTTATACAATGTATGGTAATTTGTATTATGCTATTGCTATATATTTGCTTTCTACATTAAACTATTATTTTTTTTGTTTGTATTTCTTGGGCACTCACTATGTAATAATTTCTAGACATTTTGTTTGAAGTGTTCATACATTCAACGTACACTTTACCTTATTTTTTGTAAAACCACTGAAGGGCGTTAATAAATAATTAGTAAGAAAAATAAAAAATAAATCTGACGTTCACGATTCTACCCACCACGTGATTGACCACCACATCTATAAAAAATTTGGAAAATTTATGTATATATAATATCTTATTTATGTAACACGTTTCACTTTGACTTACGCTAACGTCATCTTTGGTTGAAATTTGTGATCTCTGTGAACCAGTATATAGATGTCGCCTCTGGTGTAGTGAGATATCTATAATATATCTTGGGTAAGAATTCAATTCGCGATACACATCAGAACCACGCATGTACAGAAATATAAAGTTTTAATAGCTAAATATAACCAGATATTTGAGACAAGGCATGACTCATCGTTCATGAACCAACTATCATCACGCTTTTTTCTACTTGGCTTCGACCCAGCTGGCAATTACACGAATTCCCTCGTCTTGAAATAATTACATAAATATAGAAATTACCCGCATAACCTACCTGAATAAATTCAGTTTGAATCTGTAATTAGACTTTCTTTTTTTTTCATGTGTTTTATTACGTACGATATTTAGCAAACAGCTCATATACCTACATAAATCGCCGCATACCGACTTTCACTCGTCGAACACCGAAGGGAGCCTGGTTGTTAGAAGCAGATTCCCTTCGAATATTCATACACATTCATTTACATTGGTGAATCCCTTCATTTTAATCCTCTAAAGTAGTGACTTGCACCATTTAACAAACTCCAAAAAATCTGGTAAGACTATATTCAAACAAAAAAATATATAGGCGTGGCACTATTTATATTGGCAGTCAAGAAGTACACAAAATATATGATAATAAAACACAAGAAAGATGTAAGATGCAAATATAATATTCTAAAATCGAGGTATATCGAAAAACTTAGAAGATTCTACAATAATCTATGAATCGGCAAAACACACGAAAATATAACAGAAGCTTCGATAATAGTGAGTCGTTAGCGCGACTTCTTTTCTTTAGACGGTTCTCTTTTAACAGCTAAGTGAACGGGCGATCCAAGCGAACGTAGTTAGCCAGTGAAAAAAGAACACCGCGTGTGGAATATTCCAGTAGCGAATCTGTGCGATAGAAACGGCGCAAATAAAGTGTACCAGTGGACTATTTTTGAGTGATTAATAAGAAATAAGTAATATTTTTGATATTTTGACATATATAAAACACCCTGACGATGGAAAGGTTTTTCCGATATATGTAGGTGTAATTAATAAATATATAAGTAGATTAAAACAAATAATAATTTTTTTTTTAAATGTCAATCTACATAGTTGCTCAACCAATTGAAAAAATAATATTTTTGTATACCATGCCCACTTCAACACAGGATTATCCTAGTCAGGAGACACTATTTTCATTAATAAATATAAAAAATTTAAACATGTAAATAAAAATAAATGAAAAAATATCCGCTAGACCTCACATGTCATCAAATGTTTGAAATAACTTCTTAACCACCGCATAATCGTGACTTTCGCAGTCCAAATTTACAAGCTGACATTTTTTAAAGAATTTCATATCATTATGTCTTAATACAAATTTTTTATCTTCTGCTACCCTGGCACGCATTTGTTTTGTCAAATCCCAGGTACTTTCTTAACCGATCTAGCCAAAGCTGCCCCCAGAATATGTCGGTTTTTTAGAACAGTATATGGCACTGAAACAAATATAAGATTTATACAATTCTTCAATCAAACTCTTTTTGAAAAACTGTTGATCCTTTCGATAAGGTGCCTTTGCTTTTACTGACCAGCGCGAAGTCTTTTCGGGTCTGAGGTTTACGGCCGTCTCAGTATAAAGAATGTGGGGTCATTTCCAAAGGCGATGACGACAATGTATCCACACATTTTCCAATGGGTCTTCAGCTTTAAATCATGTCTGCATTATCCGGATAAGGTAGGTTCGCCCCTCTTTTATCTAGAATTGTAGTTTTATAACTAGATTTATAGTTTGCAATATTGTTTAAATGCGTGGATAAAATAAGGTACATAAAATAAAATTGGACGTATTCTGAAAATATCAATATTGGGATCTTATGTTAAGATATTAGCAATTAATGTAAAGCTGATCTTAGCATGATTAATAGAATTAAAAAAGGGTCACTCAGGTGGTTTGGGCGTGTTGAGCGAATGAATGAGGGAAGTATGGTAAGAAGTATAGGTATATAACGCAAGTGTTGAAGAAAGAGATAGCGACCGCGGAAGACGTGGCACGACCAGATTAACCATATGCTGGAAGATGGTCCCGTTAGAAACCTAAACAACCGTCGAGCTTGCATTCGAAGATGTATGAATGTGGATGAGGCGAGAGTTGTCAGGACAGAAGAGTGTAGCGCTCTATTCTATCTGCTTACCCCCACGGGGAAATGACCAACACTTAATAGACGAGAATAAAAAAAATAAAATAAACGAGACGTAGGTATACGTCGGTGTTTGTTTCTTTCACTTTCTGCTTGAGAGAGAGGAAGAAAGAAGAACATGACGTTTGACATCCGTCAAACGTCAAAATACGAGTCCAACGTGACAGTGACAATTTTGCCATAGTTTTATAACGGGAAGCTTTAATTAAATACACCATTAGTATTTATTTCATGTAATTTTAGTCGAAAAATGAGAATTGTTAGGTTACGTTTGCGAAAGGGACTTCAGTAATCCGTTTGAATCTCTGTCCGATCAGACAACCCTTAGAGTATATATATACTCTAAGAGACAACCTGTATAACCAGGCACCGAATTTTTTTTAAACAAGAGTTTAAAGAGAAAATTATTTTCAGAATTTTGAAAGTCAATTTTGACTAAAATGTTTGATCATACCTTGTTGTTTCAAGAACACGATATCCTGTACCGCAAAAAGTATGTACCGACAACTGGGATAACTTTTTTGCGGGGTGATATTGTAATTATATCACCCCACAAAAATGGTGTGAAGTATTTTTTTATCAAGGATCATTTCATGCCTTGTGGCAACACTGATTATTGACAGATCTTTCCCTTCTCGCCCCTTCCCCTTACGGTAGTTCTAAGTATTCATTTAGCAAGATGTAAGAATTCACATTTTTATATATTACAAGCTCGTGAGAACAATTATATTTTCACAGCAATTAAAATTGATATCTCGTATAACGAATTCTTTTATAGGCTATGTTGGAACGTCAAAATTATTCAAAAAAATACATGGGATATCACTGATAATTGATACCCTATAACTATTGTAACGGGGCGAATAGATCTTTCAATGATCAGTGTGATAAAAAAATAATTACATCAATTTCATTTTAATATATTTTATTATTATCAATGTCACCCCGCAAAACAAAGTCACCTCGGTTGACGATATGCAAAAGGATGGAACTGTGAATATGCTAAATTGAATAATTTCTCTCTGAAATTGGGATATTTATACAGAACGACAATTCAGAAAAAAATCAGGTTTTTGTGTGTATATATATGTTGATACTTTTATAACTACCGCATAAATTTATCTGTGGCATCTACTAAAGCGAAGGTAAGCGTAGTGAGTATTTTATCGTGCTTTCCAACATTCTTTTGTAGCCTCAAAGAATGCACAGAATGATTTATTATGCATTGTTTTTCTTCGACTTTTCCTTTGGTCGGTCAACCTTTTCCACTCTGGCGCGAGAGAATGTCAATATTTCCGGAGAGATAATCGTGAAAAATTGCAGACGTCAATCTTCCAGCGGGGGAGGGTCTGGAGCACCCTCGAGAAGGACTCCGATGGGGCACTCGAATTTAAGCAATCTACACTCGACACAACATTTTTAATGAAATTAAAAATCAATTAGTGGAGTTCCAATTATTTTGCGAAAGCAATTAAGTTCCAATTATCAAGTTATTTTTGAAAAAGTTTTCGCATTATAATTGCTTTTATTTAAAATGTCACCAATGTTTTTTTTCGAAATAATTATTGTGAAAAGGGATGTGTAATTATGTAATTACATATTATATGCGCTCGATTACTAACAGAAATCAAACGGTTATAAAATTCAAGGTGCCACAGTGGACCACGAGATCCAATTACAAAACAAATCACACAAAAAAACACCAACTTCGAGAAAGTCATATAGAAAATCATAATGAGTTCACTTCATTCTATGATTTGTAAGTTACCTAGAAGTAAACGCTATGACTTAGTCGTTGGTTCAATTTATTACGTTATATATTTATATAATGTTCTCATATTTCTTCAAAACACATTTTTAATAGAATGTCAAAATATATTTTGAACAAAATTGTTTTAAGTAGTGATATACTCGTACATAATTATAAAACCAGAAATAGGAATTAAATAAGATTTCCATATAAGAAAAAATTTAATTGTTCAATGTACAGAAGATTTAAAATGTATGATAAGATGCCGGAAAATATGAAAAATGAAAGTAAGCAGAATGAATTTAGAAATAGAATAGATGTTACAATTATTGTAAAATTATTATAATAGTTTTTATAATGTAGATTATATATTGTATATATGCAAATTAAAGATTTTAATAGTAGTATTGTATTATAGATTTTGAGATATAAAATATCTTCTGACAGTATATATCTTCTACAAAATGTGTTGTTGGACTACTAATATGACACTCGCCTGGTGATCAAGTGGTCGGAGGTTCGAGCCCTGCACCCGGAAATCAGCATAATAATTTACAGCCTATTTTAACAGCACAAGCGTTTAGCTTGGTTCGAAAATAGTAATAATATTAATAAGATATGTATTATGTGTATCCATTTCTATATAAAAAAAATATTTTTGAAGCTTGCGGTTGGCCATTCTGAACTGAACTGAAACTGAAACTGAAACTGAAACTGTAACTGCAAGTGAACTGAACTAATTCACTAAGAAATTTTCCGAGAAGAAAATAAAATATCCGTTTTATTTCTTGTATCGAATATCCGTTTTATTTCAATACCTAACAAAGTGTATACAATAGATCTACATTAATACTCTATAAATGTATTTTATAATTGTTAAAATTATTGTTTATGGTAACATTTAAATTTGGAGCATTCTATGTAGTCTGGTACATGTCACAAGCCTGCTATTTTTCCTACCTACATGTTGAATGATATAATTGCCATTGATCAAAAGTAACTTCGTACATAAAACATTTAAAAACATTCAAACATAAGTGGGTACAAATATTTCTGAAATACCTAAAAAAATGATGTTAATAATAAAAATTCCGTGAATATCCGAATATATTTGAAGAAGGGACGATATTTGCAATATTCAATTGCTTTCCTACAAATGGCCTCCTTGGGCAGCCATTACCCGCACCTGCGGGCCGAAAGGGACTGTCCGTCACACTTACGCTTAACGCTTTATGTCCCTTGACTTAATACATCTTCGAGTGTTTTGTGTTCTTTCATATCAGCATTTTCCTATTTGTAGCACGTCCCTCAATATGTCAGTGCGTGAATATTTTATCACATTTTTGTGTAAATACTAAAAAAGTTGTGTGACAATAAATAATTCCGTTGCATAGTTTTCAAAGGATCAATTGTCAATTTAAATTCAAAATTTCATTAAAATGTAGGAGGTATCTCATAACAAGTAGCAAAAACTTCACACGTGGATTCCTGCCTTCTTGATGAATCGAAAATGTTCAATGACCTAATATCAATAGTTACGGAGTTAAGCAATATCAAAGTTTGCATTTTTTTACAATATTTCTGACTTATTTTTTGCAAAAAGTTGAACTTTCGTTACGGTGAAGAATAAAATGATAAAAACTAGGGGTGTAACAATATCGATACCGATGCCGATATATCGACCGATTTAATCGGTCGCCGATCGATATATCGAAATCGCCGATTATTTATCAACCGATATCAAATATAATAATTTGAATAAACTTTTCTTCCTCAACAAAAATTTGTTAATACTTTGTTTAATGATAATTATTAATGAATAAATAATATTAATGTTGGTTTGACACCTTACTTCTCTTTTCGAAGTTGGGTTTCTGATAAAAATTAAATTCGAATTCTTACTTATACATATGTTTACTTATCAATAAAGAAAATATTGTATCGCCAGTTTTGTACATAATAGAGAAGAGACACAAACACCTAAAAAACTTTGACAGTCGAGTAAAAATGTGTAAGTGGGGACTTTATTAATTATCGGTATTGGTATCGTAGATTATTTATAACAATAATCGGTATCGGTATCGTATCGGCAGAATTATGTATCGTTACATCTCTAATAAAAATCTTGCAAAAATTGAAAATATATATTTTACGAGGTTTTTATTATTTTATCTGAGTTGTATTAAAGTTTTTTTTTGTATTTATTAAGAGTATAAAAATGATTTAGAAAATCCACATTTTGAAATTCCCGCAAAATGCTTCATTTTACTAGGAACGAATACGTGTGTCACGATTGTATGATACCCAGACATACAAATACTACGGCACTACAAATAATTGATTTATTTTAAAGTAGTCGAATTTTCAAAGATTTTTAAAAATTGTGAATCAAAACATAAACCCACACATTATCCATACTGATTCACAGAATCAAATATAATCGCAACAACGCATGTTGCTACGGCCACCTCTCCGTGGACCGCTAAAAAAATACTATTAGTATATACTAGGGGCTAGCAAAGGCGCGAACCAATGTTTCGTCGTTTTTGACAGGTCATAGCTAGTATAATTATTAATATTTATAAATCTATTTCATTTACTTTCATCAGTATTTGTAATGTATGAATTTTTCTTATTGTATATTTTCACTTATTGTCTCACATAATTATTATACCCATTTCCCCCATTAACCTGAAATTAAATACTGTAAAAAATGAATTTAGTTAATTAATAATTAATTTAAAAATAAAATAGTTATTTTTATTGTTTATAAAGAAAATTGTATAAAAAATGTTTCACAAGTTTATTAATTTTTATTAATTAAGATAAATTATAGAAGTCTCATAGAGGCTAAGCTATTTATATGAGAAACGTGTATGGAAGTCTTTATAGGATAGCCCAGGGCTTATGAATTGATTGAGTTGGCTTAAGTGATCACTTTATACAATGCAATGTTGACCAATTCCACCGTAAGAACATCCACACATTATCAATTTTTTGATAGTTATATGTAGGTATGTTCTAAATCAGTTTCTTTCATATATTCGAATGGACCATGCTAGAGTAGAGACATCTATGTATACTCATTCCCACGACAAAGTATACATAAATTTTACAGCTGGTAATGACACCTCTATATTTTTAAAGTGGAATATATAGCAATATTCATTTTAATGTATATATGACATTTTTCCAAACTATTTTATTATATCTGTGGACAAAATCCGGTAGTCAGTAACTTGTTTATGGTTAAAATATATTTTTTTATTTAAATAAATAAATATTTATTCCTTAGGAATCGAAAAGTAAAGTCTCGTTATTTCTGACGGGTTACAGCTAGTACTGTTAATTTTTATATTACCGACATCTTACTAAATCCACAACTACCTGAAAGATGAGACATTTCTTACGAAATGTTTTTCAAAGATTTATTAAAGTATTTTCATGAAAATAGTTGGAATATGTAATTTGTCAATTTTATAGGCACTTTTCGAAAGTTGCTACCCGCACCCTTACCTTTTCTAGCCATATATTTGCCCTAATGTTTGAGTAACTGGCCAATATAAAGGTAAGGCACTAACAAAAATACAGGACACAGAATTCTTACTCATGATATCGAATTGCGACATTTAATTTTTATATTTAAAAATAATGACACGTAAATAATAATCAATGTCATATTAGTTATTAACATATTGACATATTATATAAATAACTATCATGTTACCTAACGTTAAACAGAAGAAAAGTCAAAAATATTGAAAAAATGCAACCTTGAAGTAGCTTTTCTCCATAACTATTAATATTAGTAATTTGTTACTTGAACATTTTCAAATAATAATTTAGGCAGAAAGCTACCTGCAAAATCAAACATAATAATTTCGCTCTCTGTTTGCCCGTCCGTCTGTATGTCTGTCTGTCCGTCCGTCCGTAACTTCGCATAACAATTCACGGCTAAATAAACGGAAACAAACGGCCGGAGACGGGGCTTGAACCCCGGGCCAGCAAACCCAAACCGGCCGCTCTACGCATGTTGCTACAGCCGGCTCTCCGTGGACCGCCAAACAGGATGCCGTAAATATGTACTATGGCTTAGCAAAGACGCGAACTAATGTTCCGTCATTTTTGAAGGTTTACAGCTAGTATATATAATATAGTTGACACACTCTGTTACACCTGTGTATACGATTATGTATATTTTTAACTATGGATGAACAGATCAATGTTTTTGTAATCACTATAATAGGTATAACTATATTTTAATTTCATATATATATTATTTTCAAATGATGTTTTAAATGTTAAAACATTCATTCATACCCGCAACTGCGAAAATTCATAAAATTCTACATGATTCACTTGTGCATGATTTTGTTTTGATAAAATATTATATTAACTTTTATACATTTTATCAAAAATCACGACCTTATATTTTTGCGAGATCAATCCGTAAATAAATAATCAGTATTTTTTTTGACTTTCATCTATTAGCCATCATTAAAAAATTTTATAGTATCCAAGTTCACGAGTAAAACATTCCTTAATTTAATTTTTCCAGTAAATATTTCTTATCTCATAAAAAGTGTGGCTTCCGCATAATGAAAGCAATGTGATTATATTTGATGACAATAATAATCCCCGATCCGCCTATAAAGAAATTCGCTGACGTGACGCACACCCCGACACCTCCTCGCTGTGATGTTTGCCGCTTCACTGACTTTTTTTTATAAAGTTCTTGTTCCATTGTACCCACGCTTCCCCCACATCTTCGCGATATTCAAATACCCCCGCACAAAGAGGGAATAAAAGTATTTGAAAATAAACGTTTTCTATGACAAATTGAATGTTAAATCCTGGAGATTTGGTTACAACACGCTAGTATTGAAAATTTGATGACGGGCAAATTGTTTTCCTTTAAATATAATAAATAACATAAAGATTTTCATTCGTGCGAATATTTGTAAGCAGAAATGGAATATATTTATATAGTATCAAATAAATTATATGTTGTTATTTTCAATTAACTCGATTATATATAGTTTCACCAGTATACAATATCATATATATGTACACGACACAAATACGATATTCTGTCACTACCAGCGAAAAACTGTAATTGGCTTTTATGTTTCACATTCTTTGTATTTACTTAATTATTGTCAGCAGTTGGTTTTCCGAATAAATATAAATAAATTAATTAAATAAAAAATAAATTTTATAATTGTTTTCGCACAAAGTATTAAAATTAATTCAGTTAAAAAATTATACTGAAAATAATTTAATTTACTTACCATCACGCCGTTTCCATCATCCGTGGGGGTAGGCAGAGAAGATAGAGCGCCATACTCTTCTGTCCTGACATACAACTCTCGCTCCATCCACATTCATACATCCTCGCTTGCAAGCTCGACGGTTGTTGAGGCTTCTATCGGGACCATCTTCCAGTATCCGGTTAATCTGGTCATGCCACGTCTTCCGCGGTCGCCCTCTCCTACCAGCGCCGTCAACACTTGCATTATACCTATACCTTTCTTACCATTCTTTCCTCATTTATTCGTTCAACATGCTCAAACCACCTGAGCGACCCTGTTTTAATTCTATAAATTATGCTACGATCAGCTTTACATTCATTCCTAATATCTTCTCTCTGTACTCTATCATTAATGGATTTGCTACATATACGTCTAAGGTATCTCATCTCCACTACATTCAGTCTACTTTCGTTCCTTTTCTGCCAGCTCCAGGCTTCACTTATACTTACTCTTTTATAATAGTATTCATCACCCAGATTAAGTAATATACAGAAAATTCTGCTATTTACATCATTCAAATATTTAATAAATTCTAAACAGATAAAGATTAAGTGTTATTAAATTGGGCGAAATTTATTGAAATTGAGTAGGTACGTGAGTACCTCTGCGTGAGTTACAGATGATAAATTTTTATTTTTTCTACATCTGTCACTGTTAGTATTAACTAGCACCTGCATATATACAAATTGAAAAATATTTATTTTAACAAGGATATACATAGCCTAAAAATGCTATCAATGCCCTATTAACACAACTTTATACTACATGTATAAATAAATTTATAATGTTTTTTTCCAGAAACGTCAACACATTAATGATTTTTGATAAACTTATTTTTCAAAACGTGGTTAAAACAATGATTAATAAACAAATAAAAAATTATATGGGTGTTGTTTTCATCAAAAGAATGCAAATTCTAATTTAAAAAATAATAATTTATGGGAATTCTCCAATCACACAATAATACCGACCATATTAAAACTTCTCCTCTCGGTTCCTCAAAAAGGGTTAATAAATAATGAATGATTTGGAAACCGTTGGAATCACGAAAATTTTAATGCAAGCTCTAATGAATAATATCACATTCCAAAACACGTCTCCGATCCTAGGAGTATCCCCGTTAATGACCAAAAAACCCTCCCGGCTACATGACCCCCTGCTCTACCTGAATAAATATAATATTCTGTATTTAAGTTAGTTATTAAATATACCTATCTGTTGATGAGATTGACTGTTGTCGAAACTATTTTAGGTACTGATAAATAATTCAAATATTGATTGTGTAGACAAAGTTTAAATAAAAAATTTAATTAAAATTTTGCGCTACAGAAATGGCTGCTGGTTTAATTTTTATTTACATATACGTTATTTTTTCGGCAGCAATATTATTACTGTCGTAGAATATAAATAAAGACGAGAGTATAATTTTTATTTATATTTATACGTTTTTATAAAACAAACGTCAATAGTACCTATTATTATGAACGGCGATGAATAAAATTTTAAGAATCTTTTCAAATCAATTCGTATTTGAAATCTCATATATAACTTGTAAAATGGCGCAAATCGCTCTTTGAGGGCGGATTGCCTAATTTTAAGAAGAAGAAAAAGAATTATTTGAAAAATATTTTTTATTTAGTTTTTAGTTGGTTTTAAATTTTACAACGTACACATACACATATAAATATTTTTTAAAGGCAGTATATATTCATTTTAAGCGTTGTCTAAACAGAATATTGAACAGCCAATTAATATCGATCTTACACCTCTTATCATAGAGATTTTCATTATTCAAACGAGGTACCTCCTAAACAAAATGTAAGCTATTCGATCAAAATTTTCGTAGGTCGTGAAGTTCAGTAAATCGTTTGATATCTGCCAAAATATTAATATCGCCTCCACAGTCGGTGTTGAATTTTTGTGCATAAATATTTTCATTGCGGATAAGTAGATGGTAATTTGAAAAGCAATATCCTTCGGCAGGATGTAAAGAAGCTGACAAATAGGTGGGTGAGGGGGGGATGGCTTAGAGGTAACTACCCCTCTTTATATTGGGCGGAAAACAGCAGGGGTGATATCTTGGAGGTGGTAAACTTAAAAATGAGCCAAGGCTTTCTGCGCGGACGGTTTTGTAATTTTTATAGATTACTGCTGTCAAAATTTTGGATATGTGTATTGTGACGTCATTGCTCACTTACATTTTGTAAGTTTGAGTATTAAAACACGATATCATACTTTCTTCATAACATGTACATAGCATTTGAAACAATGATAAGTATTTCAAAACTGCTTACCATATTTATAAATGAATTAAAAATGAAAATATCATTTAAACATTAATCGAGAATAATACGCAGTATAAAGACTTCATCAAATATTTCAGTTAGAATATATAAGCTTGAATGATAATTTAAGACAATCTTTTCATTGAGTTAAGTTCTTGGTGAGTCTTGTGATGTCAAGTCTCACTGTCAAATCGAATGTCGTGGACGCTTTTTTTTACCAATCTTAAAAATTTAATGTTAGTTTATTTTGGGGACACGGCCATTGTATTTTATTAAAGCATTGTTTTTTAATAGAGATATGTATATGGAATATGTGTCGCATCACTATTTTTATACGAAGCTCGTTTGTGCTATAAAAATAGGTTTAATTTGATAGTCTTCTAGAATTGGCTCAAACTCCGACAAATGAATCGCTAGGCAAGTATCTACAATTCTAGATTTTTCTAATAATAAAATATACTTAATAGGTTGGGTTATATATTTAAAATAAAGTAGCAAGCACCTCTAATTACAAGCAATACGTGCAAGGAAAATAACTTTTTGGATATGAAAATAATGAAGAAATTGTTGCGAAAAAAAAACTTTAATTTATAATTTTTCCTTGTCAAATCAGCGCACGAGAGATTAAGGATCCAGGAATATCGAGGAGGCGGTCGGAAATACGCGAAGAACCTCGAGCCACCGAGGGAGACACTTCGGTCAACCTATCAGGGGTTCAGAAGAAAAGAATCGTTCAATTTACGACCAGAAATAATTTATACTGCCTACCGCCGACTTTTCGTTTCTTTTGTGTTCGATGCCGCTGCATTGTTATCTCCTCCTCGCTGGCTGAGGAAAAATTAAGACGCTGATCTTTTACTGCTTCCCTTGTCTTTTTACAGGCGTATTTTATTTTGTACATTTTATTCTATTACAACCTTTTTGAGGAGACCCCAAAAATATTTTTTTTCTGAATATATTCGCGATTTTAAACATATTCAAAATTGCAATATTATATAATGCTATTTTATTATATACTAGAATTACTATGCGTCGTCAGAGGATCAGATTCTTGCATGTTTTTAAAATATATTCGCTTTTGTTATATTTCATTGCAAAATGAAAAATAAAACTTATCAAGTTGAAACATATCTAGACATCACCATTATACATACATATGTACATACACCACCATCACAAATTATTTATTCGGAGCTAGTGTCGGCAAATAAGAGTAAATTTTCTTATCGTTTTCTTTAATAACACTTTTTTTTAAATCTTTTTTCTCGTAAAAAAATATATAACAATATGACGTACTATTTTTTGACACATAAAATTGTTTATTTTAAATCTTCGTACATCGAGATGGAAATGATGTTGAGAACCGAATGAAATAATCGACTTATTGGCC
Source organism: Agrypnia vestita (assembly GCA_016648135.1). Classification (NCBI taxonomy): domain Eukaryota; kingdom Metazoa; phylum Arthropoda; class Insecta; order Trichoptera; family Phryganeidae; genus Agrypnia; species Agrypnia vestita. Next base: position 22,443 of record JADDOH010006661.1, on the reverse strand, counting down.
TAAGTAGAAATTCCCGTCGGAGTAGGCGGTGTAGGTAAGTATCACAACGATAAACAAACTTTCGTGTTTTTTGTTAATATAAGTAATTTTAGTAATGAAATTAAGTCATTTAAAAATAGATACAAATTTAGAAAAAAAAAAAATTATTATTATATTTATCATCGGGATTCAAACCAACAACTTCATATGTTTGCGAGTTTTTTTATGGAAAAATAAATACAGTACCTAGGTATCATTTAGAAAATTTTGTAAAAATTGTGTAGATTTAATTTGGCATCTTTCATATTGTCCTTTTGTCATTTTACATAGGTAGGTAGGTAGGATTAGGTAGAATATTGAACCAAATTTAAATGCGTGTGTTTCCTGAACAAACTATTCAACAGACATGTGAATAGTTCAGTTTAAGTATTCTTATAATATACATATACACTACTTAAATTTATCCCTCTAATCATTATTTATACTTTATATATATTAAAATAAATAAGGAAAAGTGATTTCTGTGTTTTACAACTCTCCCGTACACAATGTGTTTAGTGACGTCACAATACTCGGCGACCATTTGTAAAGAAAAACGACGCGCCGAACCGATGCGACGCCTCGGCATTTAGACAAGTGACTTGAGTCGTTTTATTATTTCTTTCCTTTCGAAAATAGTCAGCAGGGGTCCATTCCTTTCATCCGAGACCAAAACAATATTATAATTAGCCTCACTTAGCATTTTATAGGCGAAGACGCTGACTTCAGACATTGCGTAGGCCCGAATTACTAAAACGACGTAATGTGGAGGATATTTACTTTTTAATTTATATTTAAAATCTTGCTATGCAACTGTTTGTTAACTTTGTGAAAATATCTTTACAGATCTAGGGAAAGTCTAGTAATCTGGACCATTTTTTTTCAAATGTGTTTTAAGTACCTACATATTTTCCAGATTTGTATGGAATAAAAGAACAATTATTGGGGTTTGCATTTATTAAGTATTAATTGAAATAATTATTAAAGATATCTCAATAAATAACGAAATGTGAGATCGGAGCTTTGTTCAAATTTAGCCAACTGGTTCTGTTATTTGGACCACGAGGTTGGTAAAACATATAGAAAAAACAAAAATCATAATAGTACAGATAAGAAACCCACTAAATACTTAAAGCTCTTCACGTAGTACAAGTTTAGTGATTCCAATTATGGCAGCGTACACACTGTATCCAATCAACTTTGGGGCCTTTTTTATTATAGTAATTTCTTTTGGATTTGGCACGGTCCATTTTAACCAACCGAGTGGATACGTCATTAAATAAATCTTATAAAATATAACCTATAAATGACAGCAATTGTTTCGCGTATCTTGATTGTAGATAAATTTGCGCTTCTAAACTATACATTACAAACATTGTATGCTGAACTTTCACTTAATTACATCCTTAACACGGAACGATAGAATTCACATTAAAAATAACTAAAATAGATTTCTTAAAACAAAATACGAACATTCAATGTCACGACGAAAACAATATGGCCGATGTGCAATAAAATTAGATGCGTATCGCTTGGTTGCTAATATTGTAATTGAAAAACTACTTTTTGAGATAGTCTAATTTAGTTGCCTGTCCAGAATATCATACTTTTCCCTAAGTCAAATTAATATTTTTTTTGGGTAATCATTAATTAAAATATTAATTAATCAAGAGCCACAAATGTCTCTGAGTGACGAACTTCTTCTTTTTTTTCTTGTACCGTTGGCTATCATCACTTTATTTACCACATTATTGTTATACATCTGAACCATAACATCTTCAATCGTAACAATGTCCATCCAGCTTATTGATCTAGTTCCTGTAGAATGGAAGAAAATTCATGTCACCGATGATATAACAAAGTTGATAAATATTGTAACAATATTTAGCAATTTGGCCGCCTGCCCGCAACACTTTAAAAATATAGAGGTATCATTACCAGCGGTGACATCTTTATATTCTATGCCATGGGAATTACTAATTTTCGACCACAAGCGGCATTTGCATAGTCCATTCAAATATTAGAAAAAAGACAGATAACGAACATATACAGAGGTATATGCAACTTAAATATTTATATATAAAAAAAAATGATAATATGTGGGTGTTTGTACGGGGGAAACCGTGAACGTTGCATTGTTTAAAGTGATTACTTAAGCCAGTTAATACAGGTCACAAAGCCTGTGGCCATCTTTTATAGACACCCATACATATTTTCCACATAAATAATTTAGTCTCTGTGAGATTTCTATAATTTACCTTTTTACATTTGTATTGTGTTATATAATAAAAATAGGATCACTCGGGTGGTTTGGGCATTTTGAGCGAATGAATGAGGAAAGAATGGTAAGAAAGATATATGATGCAAGTGTTGACGGCGCCAGAAAGAGAGGGCGACCACGGAAGACGTGGCATGACCAGATTAACCAGATACTGGAAGATGGTCCTGTTAGAAGCCTGAACAACCGTCGAGCTTGCATGCGAAGATGTATGAATGTAAACGAAGCGAAAGTTGTATGTCAGGACAGAAGAGTATGGCGCTCTATCCTCTCTGCCTACTCCCACGGAGAAATGACGTGATGGTAAGTTAGTTAGTTAGTTAGTTGCATATCAGTCTTTTAATTTATGCACTATTAAAATAATAATGTCACATTTGTGTGATCACAATCGCTTCTGCGTCATTTCTTAAAGTAAACTTTTATCATAAACTAAGCCTCAAGTTCTTGGAATGATTTCGTAGTTGCGCTCTCTGACTTTTTGAATCTTTCCGTTCGAATGGGGAGGAAAATAAAGAGGATAATAGAACGGACGCACCCCCTGAGGTGGCGATGGAAATGTGGTAATTTCACTCCGTTGAGTCGGAGTGGGAGAATGTGTATTTAACGGAGCGTGAAGGATGATTATCTCCGTAATATTAAATACATTGAAAATGAATGGAAAATAAATTTCTTTCGGACCACGGTTCTGCGGCCCGGGCGATATTAAAATAAATAATCTTTTTCAGCATAATTCATTCCGAAAACATTTCATGGATATATTTTAATTTGGTCCGTTTTGTATACATTTTCTGACTTCGTTAATCTTGCTCATAAGACTTAATATAATACAAATATGTCCGATATGATTTTCAACAGTGATCTAATCTACCACTGTGTCTAAAACGGAAGATGTTCAACCAATGCATAACTAAACTCTCAAGAACAGATATCCTAAAACTAAGAATAGTAAATGGGAATGGATATGGGAATCGCATGAAGAGATAGGAAAGAAACATATAGATAAAAAAAAAAAATAGACCATATAATAGAATACGCCAAGAAAACGAAATGGTAAACTATATCATAGGAGAACATAAAATGGTTGGACAAACAGTCACCTTTAAAAACATTGGATTGAAGAAACCACGAAACTGCAGAAATATATTACATTGAATAACAATGGAGACAAAAAATGATACACTAGGGAAGGCCTTCAAGCAGTAGAGAACAGAAAAGCCCAATTATAGGAAACTATTGTAAATGTAACTCTCATCTTTATACATTTTATTACGGTATTATGTATTTATTTGACAATTTAAAAAAATCTGCCGACAGGACCTTCCTTCACTTGACCATCAATCAGAACTAGCCCGAAAACTGATCAAATTTACTCGTTAGAAAATTTAAAATAGTACACTCCACAAACTTCCTATCAAAATTAAACTTCCGCTACAATTTTTCATAAAACTCCAAGTATTTTGTCAGAGTAAGTACTTATAAGACGAACGTGAATGATAAAAGATATGGAGTTAACGATGTGGCTAGACCACACATTAAAAGGTCATTTTTTTTTGGGTTTCATATGAACGCAAGGACAGAATGTGTACAGAGTATGTACGCAAGGACATGTGAAAGGAGTATGTGGACAGAGTATGTATGCAAGGACAGGATTTACATATTTTTTTATTTTTTTGTATTTTTTGACGTTCAATGATAAGCGTTGAGAGGTTCACCTTTACATAACACTTAGCATTTATAAGAAATATTTTTTTAATATTTAAAATTAAACAATCTTCTGTTTTGTCCCTTCGCAAAATAAATTCAAGATGTTTAAAATTCAAGGAAAAAAGGAAGGCTGATTTTAATTCTACTTTACGGGCTTTTGTGTGTAGCTACCAGGAGACCAGAAGCATTAATCGAGATTTATCTACAGCATCAGAAACCACTTATCCCACAGCTTATCCTCCTCATATATCGTGCCTTAAATCTTAACCTTAGGCACTTACTACCACTTATACACGGTAAAAAAGCTAACCAAATAACGGTGATTCATGATTCAATCCCATTTATTTATATCGTTGCGTTATAAAGAAATAAATATTGATTTACAATATCGGTTTTATTTTTTTGTCGATGTAAATAATATATATCATTAAGTATCAGTGTTTTTTTAACTTCAGGTAACAATTGAACTCATTTTCTTTCTGTTTTTGCTATGTCTAGTTGTTACACCAACATATATTAAAATTATAATATTTTGAAAGTGTAGAAGATAATGGACTTATTAATGATTTAAAAAGAGCATTTTTGGAGTAAACTTTTAGAATTTTTATGTGTTCTATCATCAAAATATTAATCTCAAACACCAACTGTCAAAGTAATAATATAATATAATAATAATTTTAAATTTTAAATACAAACTTAAAAAATAAAATAAATCCAAAAATTTCTTAATTATTTTAAAGCATATCGAGAAAAAAGATCTCATTAATTACGCAAATCGTTTAGTTTAGGAAATGTATTAGTTACCTACTTGAATTTAAATTAGAAAATAAAATATTCACTCATTCAATGGTGGACTTTGTCGGTAAATTTCAAAGCGCCACCTACTTCCCAAAAGCGCCATTATAAATCTACTTAAAAATCGCACCTAATACAAAAGGCGAAATCTTTGTAATGCACCCCACAGGCGTAGAGTGGCGACATTTTTTTTTGTAAGATATTATCCTTGAGAAATCTATATTCCACAATTATTTAGTTTATAAATATTTTCTAAAAAAATATTTTACAATCACGACCCAAACTAATTTTATTGGAATATTTATCACAAATGACTTTGGTTACTCGTTTAACTATTATCGTATTACTTATTTAATATAACAGTGATGCATAATCTTTTTAATGAGCTGAAATCAAGTTTAAAAAATTTTATATTACAAAACACGGATCAAATATTGTAAATTAAAAATTATAAACAATTTTTATTATTATTTAATCACTTTATAAATCATTTAATAAAAAATTAAATCATCTGTCAGTGAGAAAAAAATTGCTGCTTACAATAATCACACAATTTTTCGATATTTTGAAGTTTAATTTTTGATTATATTGATGTTATTGCGCCACAGGCTACGTACAACTCAATTTAACTCACTGCATAATGTATGTTGTTTTCGGAACTAACATCGAATGATAAGAAGATAATGACTGGCGGGACACTGGTTCGCCATCGCTGCCCAAGAAAATTAGCTTATTCTTTTACTGACGTAAAATTGAACGAATTTACATTTTTGAATATTTTTTTACTTTTAATTTTTGAAATGTACCAGTAATATTTTTGATGATTAATGATTTATGCGGCTTACTTTATTTTAGTTTAAAAGTGTCCGCCCCTGCCCCGCTGCTCGCTGGTCCGTGAGACGCGCGGAACTTTCGCGCCACCATCGTAAATATTCACCCTGCAGAGCGCAATCTAATAAGAGGTGATACCTCATGGCCCTTGTGTAAATCAGCCACCTCCCTCGCCTCCTGATATCCTGACATCCGCGCATTACGTCATGGGTAATACTGTTCCCGTTCCAGTCAAAATATCTATTAGTATCGAACATGATACACGGGAGATGCGAGAAAAGGTAATATTTTTAGGTTGATATATCAGCCAACAAAATTCTTTACATTCTCCACAGAAACAAAAATATCTCTTTTCATACTGGTGATAGGAATTAGGTAGATTTAATTCCACTTTTTTCAATAAATCTAATATTTTAATTTTTGTAAGATAGAGTGAGGAATGAACAAATTAGGTTTGAATGTAAATATGGCTCTAGCGTAATAGATATAATAAAAAAAGTATAACTGAAATGGTTTGGTCACGTGGAAAATACGAACGATGGTTGAGGAAATACATGAGGCGAGTGTTGAAGATATCGGAAACACAATGCATCTGCAAAATACCTGACATGATCAGATAAACCATATAACGCAGGGAGGCTTTGTTAAAAGCTTCAACAACCGAAGAGAGTGCACGAGAACTGTGTTTATATGTTAAGTAAAACGGATATTTTATACGAACCGTATATTTCACTGAGAAGAAAATCTCGACGTTTCGCTGAAGTCTTATCCAGCGTCATCAGGAGAGCGTCCTATCACCACGGAGGCCGAACTCAACCCCCGTGGTGATAGGACGCTCTCCTGATGACGCTGGATAAGACTTCAGCGAAACGTCAAGATTTGCTTCGCAGTGAAATATTAGGTCCTTATATATGAAATTGGCATTTTGCCGTACTGGCAAATTTGATCTCAAATTTCTTCTCTTTGGTTAGGAATTCCAAATCCAAATTTATACAGCTATTTACTAATGTATTTGTGTTTTGAAAATTATAATTCATTTGTTTTTTCCTCAATTGTTTTTTTCTTTGCGTCACTCAGTTTACAAAATGGAAAACTTGAAATATCGCGTTATTTACGAGTACGAGTTCCACCGTGGCACCAGTGCTGCAGAAACGGCTCGAAGGATTAATCATGTGTATGGCGACGGTGCAGCAAAAGAAAACACAGTGCGTTTTTGGTTTCAACGTTTTCGTTCTGGAAATTTCGACCTGCAGAACAAGCCCCGTGGACGGCCGGAGACCAAAGTTGATAATGAAGAATTGAAGGCTATTGTGGAAGCGGATCCATCGCAAACCACATCCGAGTTAGCTGCAGGCTGCGGTGTTAGTGATAAAACTGTTTTAATCCACTTGAAGCAAATTGGTAAGGTGAAAAAGCTTGAAAGGTGGGTACCTCACGAATAGAGTGAAGCAAATCAGCAAACGCGCGTTGACTGCTGCGTTGCATTACTCAACCGGCACAATAATGAAGGGATTTTAAATCGAATCATACCTGTGATGAAAAGTGGATCCTGTACGATAATCGGAAGCGCTCATCGCAATGGCTGAACCCTGCCGAACCAGCCAAACCATGCCCCAAGCGAAAATTGACTCCAAAAAAGTTACTTGTGAGCGTTTGGTGGACTAGTGCTGGTGTCGTTCACTACAGCTTTCTTAAATCTGGCCAGACGATTACGGCAGATGTCTATTGTCAGCAACTGCAAACCATGATGGAAAAGCTAGCTGCTAAACAACCGAGGCTGGTTAATCGCTCTAGGCCATTGCTGCTTCATGATAACGCTAGACCACACACTGCACAACAGACGGCTACCAAATTAGAGGAGCTTCAATTGGAATGTCTAAGACATCCACCGTACTCTCCGGACCTTGCCCCAACAGATTACCATTTTTTTCGAAATTTGGATAACTTCTTGCAAAGGAAAAAATTCAACTCCGATGGGGCAGTCCAAACCGCCTTCAAAGATTTTATTGATTCCCGTCCGAATGGTTTTTTTAGTAAAGGGATCGATGAACTACCTATGAGATGGCAAAAGTGCATAGATAGCAATGGTACATACTTTGATTAAATAAATATATTATAATAAAAAAAAATCGGCTTTATGTTCCTCCCATACTAAACGCCAATTTCATATGTAAGGACCTAATATACGGTTCGTATAAAATAAAGTTATATTTAACACATAAGTACGTCCAACGACCGTAATAATTACCTTAACTCTTTAATAACTTGAACGTGAATGAAAGTGAATGCGGCAAAAGTGGTGTGCCAGGACAGAAGAATGTAGCAGTCTATCTTCTCTGTGAAGGTTAACGACATGATAGTTGGTTATTTAATTTATTTATTCAATAACGAATCTAATCTAGATTAATCATATATATGGTTCTTTTTTCAAAAAGGTATGACCAAAATATTATACGGGTATAATAGTGTCCACAAAATCAGTTACATCTCGTATATATTTTATACAGTAAAGATTTTGACGTAGGGTAATTTTGGGTCTCTTTGGTCTAGATCTGAGGAAGTGGATAGAAATTGTCCCCGAATTGTATCACGAGACCTTCTTTATTACAACCTGTTAAATGTTCTAAATTATCCACAAGTAGACGGATAAGATTTTCGTATTTTCTTTGTATTCGATTAGGTGTATATCAATTTTTTATTAGAAAAAATATTTGTCTTGCCATCTGAAAAGAACAATTAATTTGAATTAATCATATAAAAGAGCAATTAATTTTAATTAATCACACTCGAATCAATCGATTCTTATGTGTAATTACTATCTTATGAAAAAACATTTAATTATATACGTAAAATAAAATATAATAATATTTTACTTTATACATTATAATACGAAAACTGGTGGAGAAGGATCTGCTTAATCCATTACCTATTTTTTGCTTAGGTATAATTATTTTCTTACGAAAAAACATTTAATTATATACTAAAAATAAAATATAATAATATTTTACTTTATACATTATAATACGAAAACTGGTGGAGAAAGATCTGTTTATTCCATTACCTATTTTTTGCTTATGTGTAATTATTTTCTTACGAAAAAACATTTAATTATATACCTAAAATAAAATATAATAATATTTTACTTTATATATATAAAATATAATAATATTTTACTTTATACTTTATAATACGAAAACTGGTGGAGAAGGATCTGCTTAATCCATTACCTGTTTTTTAATTATGATATCTTTAAATATGATTTAATTAATCACATTTCTAAAATACGTAGGTATAAAGATATATAAGATGTCATGCGTACTCATTAAAATAAACAAGGAGTGTTGTTTTAGTAAATTAGGAATACCTAATTTATTAATTATAAATTCCGTCAGTATTTGAAGAACCCCTACCTTAAACAAACATCTCTTACTTTTTCGACGCTCTTAAAATATCATAATCGTATTCATTAAAAACAAACAACTTTTAATGGAAATATCTTCATTTGGCGAAAGCCAACATGCTCCAGAGCTATTCCGTGGCTTTCCAGCAAACATTATATTAACTAATTTACTCAAACACACAGAATTACAAGTGTATCTGTACGTGGGACTAACACACACTTACGTCCTTATTACACCCCGTCGTCCATCGGGGGTTGGAAGAATCAGAAATCTGCGGGAATATAAACATCAGCGAAAATTTGCTTAGGCCAGGGAAATATAAAGAGGAAAGGGTATTACAATGGAGAGAATAGAATAAACATCGTTGGCCATTTTATGAAAGATGGGAGGGGGGCTGGACTGCTGGGGCCCGGGGATACTCGCAAGGCGGTCAAAACGGTTTGGGTGGACGTGGCTGGACATTGGCGGACATTTAAATGTTATGAATACTTTATCATTATTTATATTTTTTCAAATGATTGTGATTACTTGACAGAGTACAGAAATATAAGACAAATCATACTGAAATCTGAGATCACTTATAACGAGTATCTTACTTTAGAGGACACACGCTTCTTAATTAAAAGCTACTTAAGAGTTTCTTCTGTAACCTACCCTCCTGGACTCCTACAAAAAAATTCACATGCATGAATGTGTGAAATTATAAAGCAAAAAATATGTTTGTCTGATGCAGCGAAAACTCAAATATCTCAGCAGAAACTGCTCCATATTTTTCGATTTATCATTGAGAAAAAGATTTCGAAAAAATTGCGTGCATATCTATTGCTTTATTTAAGCTATCATCTAATTTAATAAAAGCAAAAATCCAAATATCGGATGAAATGGGTAATTAAGCTAGTATATAAAATTAATTTCGAGAATATTTTTGAATTTTGTAAATATTTCAATGTACAAAGCATGATACCTAATAACGATGGTGTAATAATAAGTTTAAAAAATGCTTCCAATTTACGTTGTAATATTAAATTACTATCAGAGATGTTAGCGGCAAGAATGTATAATATACATACTTAGTAAATATATCAAAATGGATAGAACTGACGTATATGAAAAAAATGCGATCTTCAATAGTTAACGAAAACTCTCATGGTAAAGTAGCTTGATGGTGAGTGGTCGGTGATTCGAGCCCCCTTCCAGAACACCAACAAGTTTGTCCTACTTTCATAGCACAAGCATTTAGCTTAGTTTGAAAATAATAAGAATATTGATGCGGCACGTATTACGTAAAAAAAGACTAGCAGAAAAATAAAGACATTATATAACTTATCAAAATTATTTAAATATTGCATTAAAAATTAATTATTATGAAAATCAATAGGTACCTACTTCATTTAAATTCAACCATATATTTTTTCTTAAATTTTAATGTAATATAATATTTTTTAAAATCGGATCTGCGGATGTTATTTTTAAAGTTTATCTTTAAAGTTACTAGTGGTACTTTAATTTTTTAAAGAAAATAAAATTCAAAATTTAAAAATAAATAATTCAAAAATACACCGACACCTCTGTCCTTTGAATATTAATTGAAGCGTGTTTTTATGTGGGTGCTCGTTTGTAAGATACATAGAAATATATTTTTGCTCTTTCTGCTGTTTAGGTTAAACTACCTGATAAATTTACGGCTTGTCGTTAGACATTAATATAGGTGAATTATGTAATGCAGAATATTTCATCCAAAAGATGCCCTCACAACTATGATGACGGAAATCAGTTTAATATTTGATTGATTTAATTTCGGATTTTGAAAACCACTCATCACTCATTTAAATTAATTTTCATTATTTAACGCAACAACATCCCATGAGGTCCAATACTGTGGCGAAACATATCACAAAAATACCGCAGCTTGAGTATGTCACATATGTAGGCTTATTGTGACTTCACCGAGAATCCTACCCGGAACCCTCTACGTGAGAAGCCAGTGTATCAACACAAACAGACTCTGCGATTCATCGAATTGGTTTAAAAATATTTTTACTCTTACCTAGAATGAAAATATTGTTTACGAATTGCAGTTTTGAACATTATTCGTAAATGTTTATATACACATAGAACCTGAATATAATAGTTTTAATTACTCAGGATGTCCTGTTTCCATTTGAAATATAAATAGTTTCCAAAACATTTACTTTTCTCCCCAACCCTACCAGGATAGTATGGATGTGGGGAGATTGTTCGGCGGAAATAATTTGATTTGCCTAACCCCCTCCCCCACCCCGAGACCCTTCTGTTCTTTATTACATTCTTTTGATTTTCGAATTTCCTTTTGTGCGCAAATCAAAAATTATTCTTCTACCACCTTCGGGATTCCCCCAGGTTTATGTGATTTCACTTGATTAGAGGTCATTTAGGCTCAGATTTTTCTATAACTTTTTTAAATGCAGGTATAACAAAATTAATGACGAAGCAACCATTGAAACATCATTAAATATAGATCATAATAATAAAAAATGAGATCATTTTAATTGAAAACATGAAAAATATAGAATTTTTAACTCACGGATATTTTATGTACTACGTTGTTTGTATGCGTAGTGGAATAATGCAAATGATACCAAGCTTCACTAACAATTTTCAGAGAGTAATAATCAAAAACTCATCTGTGTACATGTCATTAAGGTTTCACTATCTGATAGTCAATTGTCAGTTTATCTGGAGATAGTAAAAGTGTCCCTTCCCGTATAATAATGAAGTGCAGAATTTTTTTTCATGCAAAAGTACACTTTTAAAATAACGCATCTCTGTGTGTAAAATGCTAAGCCCGCAATCAGACAACCATATTTGAGCTTTGGCAGTTCTTTTATTGTGAGTTTTATGAAGCTTTGTGTGCAAAAATCAAAAGAAAGGATCATTTCTAAAGCGTAAAGCGTTATTAATAGTTCACTACGAAGAACAGTGGCGATGTTAACTAAGCATTAAATCTTTTGTGGGTTGTGTTCATCACATTCTCATATATTCTGAACCAAAGAAATGTGGAAAAAGTCACAATACGAGTTGTATAAGGATACAAATTCTTTTTTCGTTAAAATAAAAAACACAATTTTACTATCAAACACTTATTGACTTTCTATTATTTTTGTTTTCTTTTTAGTAGATATGAAGATATAGTGCATGATAAGCAAATTTTCCCCTGATGGTATCCTTGCCTTCTAAAGACTCTTAGTGTTAAAACTATTTGCTTAGATTAGAACTTTATCAACTAGAAAAGAACTGAAGATATAAGCGATTTTATACGCATCGCTATTAACTCTACCGAATTAGTCAGGTTGTGTTAGGTTAAGCATGACAGGTAAATTACTGTAGTGCAAAATTATAAATAGTTGGGAATGATGTAAGCTTTTCTGTTTTATATTTCTTAGCTTTTAATTCTCTCTCTTTCTCACTTAGTCGGTTGAGCAACGTGGTCCTTTGGTCTGTTCTAAAACTCCTTTGCCCCACTCTTCGCTGTCCTAGGTCTTGTTTATAATCTCACGCAACCCGGCTCCAGTCGTGTCTCATGCGGCGTGCGGAAAATAATTCACACAACAATTGCTCGCCCGCAGTTGCTCACCAGGAAAGTAGCTCGCCACACAATTTCCCGCCAGGAAAGTTGCTCGCCATTTGCGTGACAGAATGTTTTAGTTCTTTTTTATATGAATATAAATAATATAGATTTAAGGAACACGTTAATTGAAAAATATATACATATATTTTCAATTATTATTTACAAATAAAGTATATATTTATAAAGGTTAGGTTAGGTTAGGTTAGGTTATCTAGTGGTGAGGAATTGTTGGCAAACAACTTTTCTGGCGAGCAATTGTGCGGGGAGCGACTTTTCTGTTGAGCAATTGTTGGCAAGAAACTTTTCTGTTGAGAAATTGTTGGCGAGAAATTTTCCGGTAATCGTCTCGTGCTTGATTTAGCCGTCTTATAATAGATCACTCTCTACGCTACTCTAGCCTACGTCCGTGTACAAACCTAGTGATCACTAACTACTACAGGTTGTTTTCTCTTCTTCTAGCAACATGCCCCAAGTACGAAAAAAAATTCCTGTGTGTTATGCAAAGCCTATTTTTAGTACAGTTTCTGAAGAATGAAAGCATGAACGCTGAAGTAAATACGAAAAAGATTAGACATTACTAAAAATATTTTCAATTAAATATTCATTTTACTCATATACTTTCAACAATAAGTTAAAAATGTAAAATGGTTCTTAACGAAAATATTTTTTCTTTGAGATATGAGATATGCGTGCGCGTATGTAAATCTCGTTAAAAGGGTGTCTGTATTATGCACAAAGGCGTGAAGATATTCGAGGGATGCCACCTCCAACCCTCCCAACCCCCGAACGAGTCTTGAGAACATAACGCAGACTCCTTACTTACCTACATTAGTTAATCTCAACGATGCCATTCTTGAAATATTCCCGGTCGAAAGCTGATGTCAGCTACTTGATTAAGTTCTTAGGGCCTTCTTAGGGAAAAAATATTCCTTTTATTTATAGGGGGGTGGAAGCGCCCTCCCTGCCCGCCCCCGCCGATACCTATTGTAAAGTGTACCCAAAACAAATAAGCGAGGCGGGGTGGACTAAGCGGGCTTTAATATTCATTAGTAGACGTCCCAGATGGAAATAAAAAATTGCAATCAGAAGAATATGAACAATCGAAGCGCAGCTGTCGTGACAAAGAAATTTTTAAGATTCCAAACAACTTAAATTATTTTCATTTCAACTTTTGTCAAGCCTAATGAGATTTGCAGTAAAGATATTCGCTCGATGAGATTTGCAGTTAAGATATTCAAATAAAGAATGGCTATATACTATATTATCGATTCCTTGATGATATCTCTATATAATAAATAAAAAATGTAAATAATTGTTTGTAAATAAAAAATTTTATCTGTAGGTTTATTTAATATTTTTATCTGATTATTCTTCAAACAGTGCACACAAAAATATAAATATGCCCTAAAACATATATAAATATAAACAACATAAACCTATCTAAAATTTACACCTCATTTATTTTCTAAGTTTTAGGTATTTTAAATATGGTCATTTTGTGTTCATTTCTTTTTTTTTCAAAAAATAGAGACGCGAACACGGAATACGTGTCACATCAATTTCTTACTATTTTCAAATCAAGCTAAAGCTTGTGCTATGAAAATAGGACTAACTTGCTGGTCTGGAGTGAGATTCGAGCCCGCGACCTTTGTATCACGAGGCGAGAGTCCTAACCACGAGACCAACAAGCTACTCATTATTATTTCTTCTTTTCTCGAAATCTTTTTGAAAAATAAATAAACGTGATAAAAAATATAGAACAATTAGCATACTTACTTTTCTTATATTTTGATAGATACATTCTTATATCTTATCTTGAAATACTCAATTTTATAATTGAGTATTTCAATACTTCATATCTTATAATGAAAATGAAGTTGAAATACTCAATTATGACTTATGACAATAATGACTTAGAAATTCTAGCTGTACAAATATCACTCTCGCTAGAGCAAACGCACTAATAAACATTCCACTTTTTATCTAAAAATTTTCCTACTATAGCAAATCATTTGTCGGGGAAAGAAATGCACCTAGCATGAATAAATGACACTGCCTCCCAAAATAAACCTTTCGAGAAACCTTCCCTTACCACGACTAGCAATTAAATAGCGAATGAAAATCACACGTTAACATTTCTCGATCAAACCCGCATCATCGGGGTGGGTATTTAAAAGCGCATCCATTAAGAGCCAAGGATTAGGGGGACAGATGTACCGAGGAGGTACACATTTCTGTGATACTCCTCCCGCATTCCCGGGCGAGGAAAAAATGCTAACGATTGATGTACCCACTCTAGACAAAAAACGTGCTTGCATCAAAAGATAAGGAGAGCTCGAAATTAGAGTAAATCCTCGAGCCTCAATGGAGTGTGATTACTAGCGGGGCTCTAATTTCCCCCTCTCGATCAAACTGATCGTATCTTTGAATTTTTATTCTAAACTCAATTTAATACTTCTGTGCATTACTATTGAACACGCGGAATATACGGAACTCTTCCCCCTCTATTAGCGAACAATCTAATAGAACATTTAATGCTACTCATGTAAAGGTAAATCTTTAATTACACTACGCCACGAATTCTGCAAGTAACGGTGTTCACTTTAAAAAATATGTTTGGATAATTTCGATAGCGCCGTTTTTGTTAGTACTCATCTTAAGGGCACACATTAAAATTATTTTACAAAATAACTTACTGGCTAATAGATTTATTTACGATTACTTATACACAGGTGACGTGCAAAAAATGCAATTGACGGTTAAAACTATAGTTGAGAGTGCCAGGAAGAATTAAGTATTTTCGCAGAGTACATACTAGGAGAGAAAAACATTAGGTAGATCTCTTTACATTTAAGAAATACAATCGAATTAATATGTGTAACCCGTGCGTCTACATACAGTAATACATGCATGCTAGGAGAGGAAAACATTAGGTAGATCTCTTTACATTTAAGAAATACAATCGAATTAGTATGTGTAAGCCGTGCGTCTACATACAGTAATATTCGCATACCTACCTTAATATGTATGCATAGGTTGAAATTTAGATTCTTTTTAACTTTTATTTTTACCGTCTGAAATTAGCCAAGACACAAATCACTTCATTTACAAGCGCTGACGAAATAAGTCCGTCGGAAAATCCCTGAATATATTGGGGAATAAATGCTAGTGCACTCTATATTGTCAATCTATCGCCTTTTTGCCATTGACTACCTAAGATGTGCATGTATGTCGCGTTTTCATACTAAAAATATCTCTGAAAGGGTATTGGTTTGTATTATTTGGGTCGCCAAGCTTTTCTCTAGTTGGCCACATTCGTTTATTTTTAATTAAGAAATATATTTTCATTAAAAAATTAATTAATAATCTGAGTGATATAAAACCACCGATTACGTGCAATTCTACGATGACATGTTAATATTTATCTATTATTTTCAATATTACGTATAATTTTATATTTATATCATTGTATTTACATAATTTGATAAATATATAATTTTATGTTAAAAAAAGTCTTTACCAGTGTTTGGGAAGATTTTCTTTATCGTCCGACATTATTATTTAATTAAGGTCGAAATCAATGTTAGATATTTGCAGTTTAGCAGTCTATTGGTAATGAAAAAGTGTATTATTCAAGACGAATCATAGAAACGGCTGTTGTGTAATCGCATCCTAACATAAAACGTTCATTAAAAGTTTTACGAGGATCAGGAAAATTAAAGCTGCACGGATTAAACGAACCTGCTTTTAATTTAGAAAATATTTTGAAATTCTAAATAATAAAAATGAATAACGCGCCATTCCCGGATGTAATGGAGGTCCGTGATTCGAGTCCCGGTGGCATTCAAAATATTTTTTCGTTAATTTGATTTTTTCTATATATCTTTTCTAATTGATTAATAAAAATTGTTTAATAAAAATGAATTAAAAATTCATGTACTATAATATTCATACACAAATATGTATATTTACAGAAACATTTATAGGAATTGTAATACTTGTGTATATATTCTACGCTGTTTTTAATCAATAATGTAGATGTTCAAGGAAGATTTGTCCTTCGAAATTTCGATATCATGTGGTTGAAGACTCTAATCCTGGAATCATGAGCTCTGAAGCATCTTGGACTCTACAACCAGTGTGGACAGACTTCTGTGCCTTATTTGTTTCTGTTCTGTTTTCAATTTTTGACTACCGCTGTATATTATAATCATCCAGTAAGGCCTATCTTCTGCGTTTGGTTCCTTGCATTCAATGAACGAACTTCAGGAAATACATATTTGAAACATTGTTCAAACTACCATATGGGCGTTTACCCTGGGATAGCTGGGTGTAAATTTTCACATTTTCAGGTATTTTGACTATCTATCGAAGCTGTCGCTGCTCTTTATTTTGTTTTTTCAAGCACACAACTATTTGTGCGTTTGTCTTGTCATTTTATTTTTAGTATTCTTACTGTACGTTACATAATATATTAGGTTTTATTGGTAGTGCCTTTCCAAAAGCTTGATATGTCTTCTGAACGGTTTAAGTATTTCGGAGACACTTGAATATTTAGAATACAGTTTTGAATAGAAGGTTCACTTTCTGATGCGGCCAAACGCAGAACATGCCAACGGTTAAAATACTAGTATATTCGACATAGTACTGACTTCATTATTTAAAGGTAACTTTAAAGTTCTTATAAAACCATGAATGGATGCAACACAAGTTGCTCGCAGGGTTCGCGCTGTAATTTCACGAAATTATCATTTGAAGTATTTGTGAATGGTGGCAAAACAATATTGGGAAAGTTTGTTGTTACCTGTTATATTTTTAGTTTAAATCTTCAGGAATTGTCACTCACAAAAAAATATTAATAATACAATATATTGCCGTTTCTACCTTGTTAAATTATTTAAAGTGAAATATAGAAAAAATGTATAGTATTTAATCGGTGAACGCATATAAACTACCCTTAGCCAAGAATTGACGTAAATACCATACGGGAGGTTGGGGATAATAGATCCAATGACCACGGTCCATCAATGCATTGTATCCGGGAAACATAAAGCTTAACAAAAGGACTGAACAAAAAAATAGCCAGCAATCCAACGGCCGATAAGGCTCGCTTGTAGTCTAATCCAGAACATCTCAATTTGAAAATGCCAGTGTGATTCCGAGTAAAAAAGTTAAGAGTAGAACTTCTTTGTTTAATGAATGCGAAGGAATTGCCCCACTCTTTTAATGATTGTGCGTCATCTTAGTTTCTGGAATTTCTGTGGGTGATTTAGTGTGTACCAGGGTGTGACGAGTTTCCTACATCAGTCTAACGTCCACCACGGGCTGTTTAGAGGGAGGCGTGGGGGAGAAATGTCGTGCTGACGCGGCCATTCCATTAAGCGCGCTGGATTTTCGTGCTCATTCGAAGTGTCGAGAATTATTTTTATAATTTCTTTCGATTTTTGTTAAAATGCATGTTAGTAATCCTAATATCCTGGTATAAAAATGTCTTTTTTTCTTATTTTTAAGCTCGTTTGCATCCGTTAGTAGAAATATGCTCTATACAATCCCTGGTCCTGTATGACTCTCTTCTCTCATCCAACCAAAGTCAATTTTTCAACCACAAGTTTAACCTTACATTACAATACTACTGCATTTATGGTTGGCTTTTATTTATTTTGTCCAACTACGAATGCCACTGCAGGATTTTAAATCGATATACTATTTAATAAAAAAAAAAATAGATATGCCGATAACAGAATATTTATCATAGGATATAATTTAGACGATAGAATTTAGAAATTTTTGAAATGCATACTACTATGGAATTAATAAAACATCAATATGCTTGGTGATCTTCCAAGACGTGCCTAGAGTAAGTCACAAGTCTTGGATATATGTCATATTTAGTAGAACAAAGTTACATAAGTACATAAAACACAAACAAAAAAATGTCAAAAACAAATCAAAGGCTTAGTGGAAAATTGGTATTTATAAATTTTAGTGTACGCTTGTTCTCTAATTTAGATTTTTTTAAGCATCTCGTCTTCAAAGTTTGTTGAAAGAATAAAATTTATGGTCAACGGTTCTATTTTTAAAAAATATTAAGATTACTTACTGATTATATTTTTATCATTAAATATATATTTATTTATACATTTTATTTACGGTACACAACATCATAACATATATGTTAGTGATAAATATCGCTAGCAACAATAAAAAAACAAAAATTCACCTTGATAGAATTAAAAAACACCAATATTTAAATAATTATAAATACAGATTTATATTAAATCATGTGCAACACCATTAATAACATTAGATTGAAACTGTCTACATACGAAGATTCTGTATCCTGCATAATGGCGAGTTATATTCCGCATTGGTAATATTATTGATACAATATAATAGTGTAGGGACTCATGTATTACTAGTAGGGGTTATATTAATCATGTTTAAAAGTGTAGAGGGCTGTCAGTCACGTAAGTATTTTGAAGAGAAAAAGTAAGTCGAATATTGATTTACCTTCAAACAAAAAAATTATATTAGTATTACAATTTTTTCATTTTTAATTAGTTTTTCAAATAAAAATTACATATTAACGTATATTTCATTGGATATACATGATCACAAAAAATAATAGAGACTCTCTTTTAAATTTAAATTAAAATCACAATGGGCAGCCTACATCAGCCTTGTGTTCCAGGCTGGCTAATGCCGCAGTAGCGAGATACTTGTGATGAAATCGCCCGAGGTGATCGGTGCGGTTTCCATTGCGACATCCGTTCCCTTGTGACGGCCATGCGGAAAAATTTCGGAAAAAAATTACAAAAAATAAGGCGCCCACGGTATGTAATTAAATACGGCCCGCCGCGCCCCTGGTCAGTTATGCAACCAAAATATACCATTTTGTACACTTCATCCTCATACCTGAAACGTTACGGGTAAACTTCGCGGTTCTTCGCAAAAAATCATTTCAAACATTCGTGTGACTTTTAGAATTAGTTTCGTAAATTTGTACGTTTTTACTCGATGCCTTGATTTTAATTTAAAATACCGACTAAAAATTTGATCTGTCTCCACGTTGCAAAAATATTGAAAAATTTGGAAAATTTTATGTCAATACCGGCCGCTGTGTTTTTATTGCGCTTTTTAATTTCCTGTTGTTAATGCCCGCTTTCGTAAATTTATTGGATATTATATCAAATCAAACGTGTTTACATTGAAAACTAAAATACCCACTGGGCATAGATTTACTACAATTTTATGAACCACATTGTTTGAATTTAGGTATTTAAATATACTTCACCAACTAAATTATTTTTGCGTAGGTTAGGTACATTAAGCTACATTAGGTACATTAAGTAAGTTCATTCGAAGTCATGACTAAAAAAACAAATAAACACTAAAAATGGTATACAAAATTGTTGAAGAACAAGGACTTTCAATTACACAAAATACATAAAAAACATTTCAAAGCTACCACGCAAAAATAAAAAATTCCAAGACTTAAATACCACAATAAAAAATATTTTGACATATTAACAAACACAAATATATTGAAAAAATATTTTAAAATCCTCCCGGCTTTTTTATATTTTTTATAAATATGTACATCAAAATAAATTATTTAAAATAAGTTTAATTATTTCAATTTGTAATTTAATAAATAACTTCTTTTATGTAATATTAAGGATATTTTATAATCCTCGTGGCTTTTTAATATTTTTAATAAATACACGAAAATAAGGTATTTAAAGTATAACAATTTTAATTAGCAATTAAAAAATATTTATATGTGCTTTTCATACTTTTTGGAGTGTAAGTTATGCGATATTATTATTGTACAATACCAAATTCGATAGCTGGAGTAACATTGAAAGTTTAAATGAAGGACATTAAACAAAGGCTAAGTGAGTTAAACCTTTTGACCATTAGGTCTAGTCGCGCAAAGGAAATATTAATTTGCGTCATTAGTCAAAGTCCTTCACAGCTGCTGCAAAGTAGGCATAACTTAAGTTTTCTTTTTTCAGATGTCGGGCGCTAACTGAGTAAGTACCATTGGAATGGTGACGAATTTTTTTCACCTGTTAGAGATATTGCATTTTTTAAATATGAGTTTTGCTTGAAGGTTGACAGATTATTTTAGTGTGTTGTATTTACTTGAAGGTTGGCTGATTATTATTTTGTAACTTTTACTATTAAAGAACAAATTTTTACTCGATTATAAAAAATGTCTTATAGGTTATTTCATTCATATAGATATTATTTTATATTATAAAAATATTTTAAAGATTATTTCATTAATATAGAAATAATATACATCACTTTTATTGATTTAGTAATAATGTATACCTTCCTCAGAAAATGAACTGTCGAGTAAAATTCTTTTTTTTAATCTTCCTTTATATTAAAACTGAACAATCCAATTTTTTAAACTTTTCTAAACGGAGAACAAAATTTGCATAAACGAGTAAATTTTCCACATTTAAATTATATATAAAATTATATATATATACAATTTAAATTATTTATGAAAATATATAAAAATGAACTAAGGTAATTTTCTTGGTACAATGCAATACTACAATAACTAAAGACTTGTTGAAAAAAAATACTACGAGCTTGTTTTTTTTAAAACAATTACCAGTACAAGTAAAGGTCAAAGTAAATACTCCTAAAAAGTATAATGTCTTAGTAAATAAGTAACGCTTTATTACAAGAAGACGTTTTTACTTAAGCGACTCTAGCGAACAAACAACGTCTATTGTATTTTTTCCTAGAAGATTTAATTGAGCAAGAATAAATACTTTATCTGCGATATAAATTTATCTGAAACATACGAGAAGGGGGACATTCTTCTTCTGTGACCCAACCACCTTTTCTAAAGAACGAGTTTAGTTCATCTCTTTAATTAAATGTTTATACTCTGTGGTATCTCGCAACATTCTAGGAAGCTCAGTCTTCAGTCAAATCACCGAATCGTTAAATTATTTAATTTAAAAGCAAGATACGGATATTTTTCAGATAAACTTTTCAAATTTATCTAACGGGTGAAGATAATATTTTAGACACCATAATTCAGATAATATTGCGCCAGGACGGGAGGCTTAGATTGCTTAATGCCTTTTCTCGACCGTAAAGAAGTATTTACGAATATTTTAGACGTTTATTTAATTATTTTGTGTAGAATGACATCTGTATTTGATTTCTCTACGCATAGTTTTATTGCCGAAGGTAATGTTTGGTTCAGTCACATTATGAGGCGATAAATTTCATTACATAATATTGTATACAGACATTAAAACTCCAAAATAAAGTATAATATATATCAACGTCAGAAATAATGCTAATATATTACTAGGTAAATATATCACCGTCAAATTTTTTTTACTAATGCTATCAGTCACTAATATGTCATATTATTAATTATTATTAACTCAATAACAACACATGTATTATAATTGAGGTGTTTTATAAACTCTTTGAATCTGAATGTATTTTCACTATGCGAATGTTTAGTGGGCATTATTTTAAAAGAGTGGATAAGTGTATGCCTAGATATAAGTATAAAAAAATTCATTTTAAAAATAGAATAGATACCTACATGTAGATAATATTCGAATAATACTTTTAAAATATTTTAACATCAACGCTATCTTCAGTCGGCTAAAATTTAATTCAATTAGCCGTTTCGTCGGCAACAGGCATTCCTCATCCCAACTTTGATTTTTCACTGTTCTCCTATTCCGAATACCAGCTTGTAATCTGTTAATTAAAACCATTTGTCTTTCAACCAAAACACGTTTAGGGAACATAACACC
>JADDOH010006660.1:0-42237 GCA_016648135.1 Agrypnia vestita | reverse complement strand
TTAACATTTTTTCTTTTGATAAATATAATTTTCTTTAAATATTATAGAAATTCTTAAGTTCTAAAAATGCATGATAAAAATAAAATTTGTAATTGTAAAAAAATATTCCTTATTTAAATTACTTTTCGTCTTCATAAGTGTTTTCGTAATAATATCAAATAAGTAAAATGACTTAAAATGTTTAATTGACAGGACGATTAAGAAATTCATCAAAAAATACTTATATGTATAATAAAAAAAAATAATAAATGTTTTCTAAAGCCTGTAAATTTGCTATTGACTATCAATTTGCTTAAATGTTCAGACAAAAATAATAGGTAAATGGACAGTCCTTTAAAAACGGCAAGTGTAAAATAAACATCTTCAAATTGCATTGCTGGAGAAATTTTAAAATGTTAAAAAATGAAATGTTATTTGTCTCGTAAATAAGACGTATGTCTCAATGACCAATGTAAACAATAACTACCCAAAAAATTATATTCATGTCTATTTCAATTTCTTGTCGTGTGGTACTCGCCAAGTGAAAAGTGGTAGAGAGTTCGAGCCTCGTTCCGGGCGACCATAAAGTTAGTAGTTTAGTTCAAAGCACAATCGCTATGCTCTGTTTGAAAATATGTAAGAATGTTAACGTCACGCGTACGCATATTTAAAAAAAAATAATAGAAAACATGTTTACATATTTAAAAGGAACGTCCTTTACACAGATTGCGGATGACATGATTGCATCCGGAAATGTCATGTCACTTCTGCTGTCAACGTTCCGAGGTTCCAATGTTCTGCAGAGGTTGCTACTGCCGCCTATTACAGAAGTCGATCGGTACTTGGATACTTGGACAGCTGACGCCACATCTTCTCGGGAGACGGTCACTGTCACATGGCTTTGTCAAGAGCAATCATGAAGAAGCCACGTTTTAGACATTGACCCATTTAAAATACAAACCTGAAGCCACTTAGGAAAAGACGTAGTCTATATTTCATCGTTCGTCTTCATTATAATATGTAATTACTAAGACTAACCTATATTATTTTTTATAACTAAACATAACATTATCAGGTACAAAATTCACGTATGTGTATCTATTATACAGGGTGTCAGAAAATATTGTCTACTTTTGGGTGAAATTTCGACGGTTACGAGATAAGCAACATCAAAGTTTGCATTATTTTTATGAATATTTCTGGCTTATTTTTTATAAAATGTTCGAGTAATGACAAAAACATTAAAAAAATATTTTTTCTAATTTTTGAAAGGTTTTAATAATTTTATTTGATTTGTATCAAAGCGAATAAATTTTTAATATACCTACCATATAAGTTGCTGTAATGATAGTCCAACGTTTTTCCAAAATAAATCAAGAATATGTACTGAAAAAATGAAAACTTTGATGTCCCTTATAACTGTGGAAATTTCACCCAAAGTGTAAAGAATATTTTCTATTCAAAATTGCATGAAGAAGACTCCCCCGAAGTTTTTGCTACTAGCTATGAGATACCCTGAATATTGCTTTTAACTAGTGATAATGGTGCGTGTGATGGAAGCACACTGTATTGCAGAATCGTATGAATTTGTCCTACTCTATGACCATCTGTGTATGTTATTGGCATCTGTGTATGTATGTAACAATCAAATTTTTCGAAAATCATACTAAGAGAGTTGCTTTAAATTTAGGAATCGCGGAAAGAAAAAATAAAATTTTACAATATTACAATAAAAAAAAAAAAATTCTGATAAATTCTTCTAAACTCAACAACTAAAATAACTGTATTAGAAAAAAGTCCGACCATGAAAATACGCCAGGACGCCCTCTATTCCTGTTGAATAGGAATAGGAATAGAGGGCGTCCGCAAAAGACCTGGCACGATCAGATACTACAAGTATTTGAGGATGGCCCTGTTAAAAGCATCAACAATCGTAGAACTTGTAATAGAAGATGTATGAATGTGGCTGAAGCAAAAGTGGTACGCCAGGATAGAATAGTGTGGCGTTCAATCCTCCTACCACTGCGAGGAAACGGCGTACTGGTTAGTTAGTTAGTAAAAGTGGAAAACACGAATTAGCCTGTGGAAGCTGAGATAATATCCAGAATAACCGGAATATCCAGAATACGAGAATAAAAAAATACGACGTTGTCGAAAAAGTAATAATTTATCGGCATTTTTTAATAACGTGATTTAAACTTACCATGCTTCTAATAGCCATAATCTAGAAACTTCTTCACCTGATGCCTTGTAAAGAATAAGGATAGACAATTTAGAAACAATAGAAAGCAAAAAAAAAAGATTTATTTCATACCACCTGGTAAGATTTTTATGGGACATTTTGCCGTGTGTCTGCGACCTTTCTGGCCGTAGCTTCAGATGCCATTGCAGGGTCCATCATCAGGGCTGATGTGTGTCGGCCGTGAATGCAACATTTAAAAATATTTTGACAATATCACGTTCCCTAACAGTACTCCATATATTCGAAAAGTTTGACGAGACATTGTGTTTAGATTAGTTATTATTTACAATAAGATTTAATTTTATTACAACCCAAAATCACTTTAGTTATTTATTAAATTGAATTCTTTGCTCACTCTTGCTCTAACAATCATAAAAATAACGGATCAATATATATATATTTAAAATTTAAAAACCCTTATAAAGACATCTACCAGACACAACATGATTGTCTTTTCACACAAAACCTTTACCTTCCATTTCGCAGCCATTTTACTACGAGTAAATACATATTTATCTGTATTGAATCAATTTTTGTATTTAATTTTATTTTGTATTATTTAGATTAATGCATATTTCGACGGTGCCTACGTAAATTAAGCCATCTACAAAAAATAATTTTACAGGAGGGCTGTTTGAAATTCAGTTTTACATAAAATATTACGGTATTTTTCCGCTTTTATGTAGTTTTCTCTGAAAAAAGTATTGTGGAGATGAGTTTTTCTATGTATTGGTACAAAAAAGGCACAAATAAATCTTTTGTACTTATTTGAGATAACGTAGGGACCGTGGATTTGATTGATTGATGTGATTTGTACTTTGTCTTCAAATTAATTTAATTTTGCTACTTATTTTCATGAATTGTCTTTTACTCTTAGAGATAAGGTAATTTTTTTTTCTTATTTGGAATGTTTTATTACGTAAGTAAAAAAAACATAGATAACAAAGACAAAATAACTCAACGTGTGTCCAGTACAAACTATGTTAAGCAGAACTAAAAAACCCATTGGATAACTTTATTATAAAAGGTTGTTTTAATGGCCCATTGTTCAGAAAATGTAATTCGTGTCGGTGTAAGAATCAGTTGGAGAGCTTCTGGAGTGAGCTGCGGAATGGACCATAAAAGAGATACATCCACGGGACATTCCTTTATCTCACACAATGCGCCCTGACAGACGGACACCGCTGACGGAATGCAAAACACACGCTCTTATTCATCAGCTGCTGCTGCGACGCAGCGCGTACCTACATGCGCCGCGCCGGACATTGTGCGCTGCAAACAGCCATCGGCATGACGGCATTTATTAACATTGACATAAATACTCAAGCCTAGAGATGATCACCTTTGTTCCTTCGCAATACCTACATATTTGTGATCCATTGACAACTGAAATTAAAAAATCATTTAAAAAATATGTCACTTTCCTGCGCCAACCTTGAAGGTCAGCTAACTAACTAACCAACCACCACACCACGCAGGAGTAGGCAGAGAGGATAGAACGCCATACTCTTCCATGTTGGCTCACCACTTTTTCTTCGGCTACACTCATACATCTTCTTTAGGGTTGTTAAGGCTTATAACAGGGCCATCCTCCAATATTTGTAGAATTTAATCATGTCAGGTCTTTCGCGCACGCCCTCTATTCCAGTTGCCTTCAACACTCGCCCCATACAGTTTATTAACCATTCCTTCCTCGCACATACGTTCTACATGACCAAACCATCTCAGCGCCCCTTTCTTTTTTATCTCTACCTCACTACAGCCAACGTTACATTCACTTCTAATTTGTTCATTCATCACTCTATCGACCAAAGATTTTCCACACAAGCGTCTTAGTGACCGCATTTCAACCACATTTAGTCTATCTTTCATTCCAGGATTCACTTTCATACATCGGGGTTGGCACTAGAACGCCATTAGGTACCGCTATTTTTGCTTCTTTTGACGGGTTCTTATTGGCCATAATGGCATTCAGAGCACCAGTTACATTTAGCACCAGTTACCTGCAGCCACTCTCTTTTCGATATCGTTCTCAGCCTTGCCGTCTCTACTAAACATACTTCCCAAGTATTCAAACTCATTCACCTTTTCTAAGTATTCGTTGTTAACAATTACATAATACTTAGTCATTATTTCTTCTCTCTCGAATACCATCACTTTCGATTTACTTATTGACATTCCTTTTTCATATAAGTTCACTCTTCATGCATACATCGGACATCCTGTACACCAGGCACTGAAGATCGGCTTCAAGGTCAAAGTTTTAAAATTTAAAAATATGAGCTACAATTATACGGGTTCATGCGACTTGTCTGTACATTTCAACAAACCGCTTATAATTTTGATGGTATTCTCATGGGATCGCTGCCGTGGGAGGCAAATAGGTATATCGCTAAGTTGCTATTTTATGAGTACAATATTCAGGTCTATTCTCACTGGTTTGCGTTATAAAAATAAAGTATTGTATAACATTGCACACGTCGACAATTTTGATGTGACGTGACGCTATCCGGGACAGAAGGACATACACTCTAAGGACGAGGAGAGCTGACTCCAACAGTCAACGACGAAAGTGAGTTAGGATGAAGACAGGGAGAAGGAAAGGAAGAAAGGTCAATTTTGATGCGACTACAATTATATTAAGTAAGTGCATATAAGTATTATTTTAAAAGCCGTCACCCGTTAAAAATTGCGGCGGTACTTTTACGTGTCGGTTCCGAAGGAATAAGCATTTCTTTATTTTATTTATAAAAAATGTCGTTAAAAAAAAACAAAACAAAAATTCGCACAAAAGACATTTTCGAAAAAAAATTTACGGACGTTACATGAAGTTACGGAGATAGATAGACAGACAAACAGACAGTCAGACAGACAACGAATATATTTTAATGGTGATTGGGATAGTGATATTTTACAAATAGAAGTCTGAACATTTCTTATAGATACTTTATGGACACAAATAAGTCCCATCTATTTTGTCTTAGGATATTAAAACGGTATTCTTATTCTGAGAACATGGAGAAAGTTGTTCGATATTCAGAAAAAGAATCAAGTATTTGTTAAAATATACAGGAAAATATACAACAGGACTGGAACCCGGAAATTAATTTTGCATTATTATTCATCATTGAAATTGTACCGGACTCGATGAATGCAGGTTGAGCTCGGCAAGGTATAAACTGAAAGCATGGATGCTTACTTACATACATATTGTCAGGATTTTTACTCCCTTTATATTAACTCTTGGCGTCTGCTTGCTTGCCGTCGACAAAAACTTTGGATCGATTTTTGACCCTTTTCCCGTGATCCAATTGGCAAGCAGACTCGTGGCGACGATCAAGAAGATCTATCAAACTTTCGTTAAAAAAAAATAATAATTATAGTATAATTTCGGATTTTTAGAAAATTTATTGGTTTTTTCAAATTGGAATCTTTAGAAAAGTTTGATTAGCAACGGCGCGGCGGCCCGATAACGTCGCGGAATTTTTCTAAATTTGAATTACTCCGTCGGTATAATAGGTACATCACTACGAATTTCGAAAATTTACAAAACAATTGGTTCAAAGATGCCAGCAAAATTGGGTTTTTTGTGAAAAAATCAAATAATAATTTATTTCTTTTAGATTTCTGCTTAGTTTTGAAGAATTCTACATTACTCAAATCTGATTCTGACTAAATCATTTGACGCTGGAAATTCATAACGTACGATATTGATGATAATTGAATCTATCAAAATCTTGACATCTCAAAACATCTGAAATTTTAGAAATATATTAAATTTCTGTAAGTTTAGTGTTATGTTATATGTTTTAATTCGTCTTTAATTATTGTTATATTTTACGAAGAAAGGGAGTATAGTAAAAACTTGGTTTTTATGGGTTACTTTTTTTAAATCTTGCAGTTTACGCTCAGTTAATTCAAATTACAGTAGTTTATGTAATTTTAAAGAAATTTAATTCTAAAGAAACAAAACATATTATACGAATATCATATCATTCCTTCTTCTTCTTATACTGGCTGAAGGCCCTAGTGCCTTTTTGTGCAGAGTTTGCCGTCTCTTGTGATGTGGACTGCCTGCTGTTTCTCCATCTTTTGGGGGATCTTCCAGGCGTCTTTCTTCCCTCTTCCCACTGGTTTTCCTTATAGGGCATAAGGTGTGGCAAGGCGTATCATATCATTAATACAAATATCTAAATAATAACTATCGGTAATATATCTCTAATCATGAAATAAATCGCCAAATACATAATAGGTACTTAAAATATTTTTTTATTGCCTATCAACCCTCATACGGGGGAAGGGAAACAGCGTCATTGGATTTCTTTTTCTAAACAGGAATCTAAAGATTAGGAGCTCCAAGTTAGTTAGTTAGTCATTATTCCGATCTTAATCGTGCAGAGCATTTAGGTACAGGTCTAATATGATGGAAATCAGGCAACCTACATATGTATTTCTTAGTATATACATATTTAATATACACTTTCACGAATTGAATAAAAGTAGGTACCTACTTACCAAATAAACTAGAATTGAGGATCTAGTAAGTGAAAAGTGAAACAAATGCGCTATTGCTTTCGATTTTTGTGTACGGTGTTTTTTTTAGATGTATAGAATTTTTAAATGAAAATCGTAGTAACGGCCATGGTGTGGCTTTATCGGAAAGACAATATTATGCTATAAGTGTTTAAATATAGTGTTTTTTTAGAGATTTGTTTTCAACTGGCAATACTTTTCCAGCGACAGCCAATTTGATAGCTGACAGCTGATTTGTGCTCCTTTTTTTCCTATTGTACCATGAACAGGCGTACGCCGGAACAAAGCCAGAACAAGCCTAATTTCTATTTGTTCATCCTTGTCACAGAGCAACATAAAAAAAAACATTTGTTGAGTCTAAAAATCATTTGTGTAGCTATAAAAACGTGTACAGTTATGTAACGGATTTCTTTTGAATTGATGTTTTGTTATACATTCCGTTAATTTTTTTATCGGTTATTTACTTATATAGTTCCTGTGTTTCCTCCAGCCTTTATTTTAACTTTTAATGTTTGTGCATCAATTTATTTAATAAATTTCTAAACAAATTTTTATTAATCAATTAGAAATAATATACAGAAAAATCAAATTAAAGAAAAAATATTTTAGCTGCTACCGGGATTCGAACCAATCTCCATCCGGGGATGGCGCGTTATCCAATTTCGCCACCGCAGCTTGGTAAGTTAACGAAAATTTTTCAACCTTATAAGTAGGTAGTCTCTTTTTAATTGATTAACATTTTTATTCCATTTTTAAAGTAATCCACTTTCTATAATAACGCGCCATCCCCGGTTAGAATGGAGGTCCGGAATATACTATCATGTACAAAATGTATAATAAAAAATGTACAAAAAAAAAGTAACCCATAAAAACCGAGTTTTTATTATACTCCCTTTCTTTGTAAAATATAACAACAATTAAAGACGAATTAAAACATATAACATAACACTAAACTTACAGTAATTTAATATATTTCTAAAATGTCAGATGTTTTGAACTTTGATAAGACACTTCATGCTTTGAAGATTAGATTCTAAAAACATTTGTCAGTCAATTTAGATTGTCGACATTCGTAGTGAAGTACCTATTATGCATACCGACGGAGTAATTCAAATTTAGAAAATATTCCGCGACGTTATCGGGCCGCCGTGTTCAAACTTTTCTAATGATTCCAATTTGAAAAAAACAATAAAATTTTAAAAATCCGAAATTATACTATAATTATTAATTTTTTTAACGAAAATTTGATAGATTTCTTGATCGTTGCCACGAGTCTACTTGCCAAGTTTCAGCTCGATTAGATCACGGGAAAAGAGTCAAAAATCGATCCAAAGTTTTTGTTGACGACAAGCAAGCAGACGCCACGAGTTAAAAGAAAGGAAGTAAAATAAAAATGAAGTGTTATTTCTATTTGTTTAATAAAATCTGGTGCAAGATTCCAACATTTATTTCTCAAGACACATCGATTGTATCTATTGTAATGTTACGTATTCATTATACATTGCAGGTCCAAAGTACGGGTACGTATGGGAGTGAGTAGCTACTCTAGACAAGGATGTGAGCATGAGCTCCGAGGAAGGTTTGTCTGGGAAACATTGTGTCGTGTCATAAACATTGCTCCACCGACTCTGACAGCTTCTCAACTTGTGACGGACTGACGGACGTTTTGCAGTCGGGATATGTGTTCTTCAGGATGGTGCATCTGCCATGTTGCATCATATACTTTACAATTAAAAAAAAGAATTTGAGATTGTCAAATATCTATCCAACAAGATAATTCAGGAAGTTGTTTTAAATTAAAAATTCAAAAATCGTTTGGCAATAAGGTTTACTGTGTGAAAATTTTGGAATCTATTCTTCTATATTGGAATATAATTCTTCCAAAATTAAGTCTTCTATATAAATGAGAAACATTTTTTTTGTGATCTCAATTATTTAATTTAAAAATCAAAAAAAAAAATGATATCTAAATAATGATAGAATTTACAGTAAAACTTTCTCTTATACTCAGAATAGCGAAAAATCATAACAACCATGTTTTTTTGCTACTTTACAACATTTATCAATTTTGACGTTTGACGGATGTCTTGTCATTTTTCATAGAATACGCATACATGTCCCGTCTATTTTGTGTCTCATTAATATAAAAACCCTGTTATTTCAAATTGCTATGCGAAACATGACGGATGGACACATGGAAATTATGTCTCCAAATAACAACACATGTGTTAAAAATACAATTTTCAAATTATTTGTGAAAATCTGCAAGAAGAGACCAGTAAGGCATCGGGTTATCTAGGGTAAATTTCAATCATGATTTTATTGAAAAATCACAAAAAATAAAAATGAGTTTTTGGTAAAATTTCTAGTAAAATATTTATAGAAGTAAGTCACAGTTCAGAAGTAAGTCCACGGAGAGATCCATGCTTGGAGTAAGCCTGAGAGGTAGAATAAGAAATGATGAAATTAGGCGCAGAACTAGAGTAACGGATATCATGGATCGTGCAGCGAAGCTAAAATGGCAATGGCCAGGGAATGTTGCAAGGCAGGATGCTACAAGATGGACTCCCAGAGTTCTGAAGTGGAGACCTTTGGAGAATAAAAGAGGCGTCGGAAGACCTCAGAAGAGATGGTATTTATTTTGTTTTGGGGAAAATTAACAGCAAATCAACATCTTAACAAATATAAAATAACGGTTTATAAAATTATGCCAATTACAAATATAACCGCTGTGGGGGGAAAGAAATGGCTACAATTAGCAAATAACTAGGAAGGAAGGTTATGAAAAAGGCCTATATCCAGCAGTGGAGAGATGAAGAAGAAGAAGAAGAAGAAATCGCACCTTTAAACAACAAGGATTTTGAAAATAGTCATAGTTTTCATGTAGATTGATTAAGTTGCATAATTGCACATATCCCTTTTGGATAATGTAGAATACAAGAAATGTGTTTATGTGTTTGTGGGGGAGCGTATGTTCTCTTCTTTTGTCTGTAGTTCCCAGATGTGGGAAAGAAGGGCTCCACCAATGTTTTGTAGTGATCGATGAATAAGGAGAAAGTTTCTTTAAAGTCACCACCCATTATGTAACGGGAATTCTCCAAAGTCGTGAAAGTTTTGATGAATTTATTTACTCGATAAAACAATTCCAAGTTATACATAATTACAATAATAAAGACAATGATAAATGCTCGATGGAACAGGGCCTCCGGCCTACTCCGGGGGTAGTTGAGAGACTGACATGCTCGTACAGTGCGTTGGCTATTTTTATATATTTTGGGAACAAAGAACTCTCTTGAAGTCTGGCTATATGCGTGTGCTAACGGTGACGCTGACGGTACTTCGGGCATCGACCCTCGTGTACGCTGCTGTGCCTCCGTTTTGTCTAAGTTGCGGATTCCAGCGATCTCTTGGCGCGGTTTGACCTGCTGTTCGCTGCAGAAGTCGCGACTATACAATGTGCCTCTTGTATCACGCGTCACCCTGAGATCGCGCCTTGCTTACTATGTATGTGTTGATGGTCTGCTCAGGGCTGTGGCTGTGTATGGGGTAATTCCCAAATATTAATTTATTTCACCGTTTAATTAGTTCAATATTTTATGGTTTATGGGTTAATACATGATTTACATCAAAAAAACATACTGTAGTACATAAAAATAAGTCATTTTAAAGTTTTTCATAGTAAACTTTTGCACTCCAGTTTAAACTCCTTTATATTTAGTGTAATTTGTATTGTTTTCGGTAGGCTGTCACATAAGATTTTAAGTCCTTTGGACATCAAACAATTTTGCGAAGCGTTTTTGTTTTTCTTCGTTTTCAAACCAAAAAGCTTCCGTTGTTCTTTAAGGATTATAGGTTTGATGATATTATTATAGAATTACAATTTAGTTTTTCTTCTTTTTCTTTTCTGCCGGGAGTTTTAATTTTAGGAACTCGCTCACGACTAAATCTCTTAGGCCTTTCTATAATATCGCACTCCCGCAAATATAGAGTCATATCTCAAAAAAGTGCATTTTACAAGAAAGCGAAAAAACGAAAAAAAATTACGTTTTTATTTTTTTTCTTTTTTTCCTTTGGTCATTATTTTGAGTCTTATATATTGTTATATTCATAAAGAAACAAGCTTTTGTATGGTATGGAAGTCATTACATTTCCTTTTGAAAAATTTGAGTTGTGACTCTTTTTTATTTCACTTTAAGAGGTTTTTAAAATAAAATACTGTGAATTTTGAGTTATAACAAGGATTTTATTATTTCAAATCAGAATAATGTAAGGAAATGACAAAATGTATAATGAAATGACAAAATATTAAGCATTTAGTTCCTCCCGATTTCAACTCAGTGACTGTCTAGTTGTAATTATTTAACTTTCTTTTATAGTAAAACACCGAACGCGTCTCCCTGTGGCAGTGGTAGTGTGGCCTGCAGGTCATAGGTATCCACCACGAAGTTTTTTGAAGCTTTCAATTTATCCGCCTCTTTTTCTTGCCAGGATAGTTTTTTTTTGCATTATTGTGTCTAACAAATTTTTCTTCAAGCTTGGTTTTATCGTTACCTGTAGCATTTTCATACGCTACAGAGAGTTCACACCTACCTTTTTTGGGGACAAAGAATCCTAAGTTAAATTCGTTATTAAATATTTTTGAATACATAACGAGGTTTGCATAAGGCTCGCTCTTTTTTTCGCATTCTTCTATATAATCTTTATACAAGGAAGTTATAGTTTTTCCTCCATCAATGAATTCTCTTTCACTCTGTGCCCGTAAATAGTGACTTTCGATGCGTGGGATAGACTTAATGTGGTTTCTAATTGCTTCCTTTATGCTCTCGAGGACGCGTTTGTGATTTTCGTGTTTTCCTCGTTGGTCTTCAGTTATTGTACCTACGTTAGTTTTCTTTTCCAAGACCCTGAATTTTTTATCTCTAACTTCTAAATAAAAAGCATTATTAAATTTCCTGCTGCTCTACTTTCTTGTATATCTGTATTTCGGATCGACAGAAACCGTACATTTATCTATGAAGTCACGCTGCCGATTTATGTCTGCAAGCTTCCAGTGGTTTTGAAAAATGACCTTTCTTTCATCATCCGTGAATTTGGTGGAGCATTTCAAGCGACAATTTTCTTTACACGGAGGATTAATTTCTCTGGCTTTGGAAGTTTTCTTCTGAGTCGTTACGTAAGCGTGGCCTTTATTTCTCAGCATTTTTCTTTGGTTTTGTTCCCATTCCTGAGGGATGGCTTTCCGTTTTCTAGTATTGAGAGCCTTCGCTGGCAAAGTTGTTGACTGCTGATCTGGTGGGCATATTTCTTGACTTTTAGCTGGTGACTCATTTAAAGATGCCGTTGTTGGCAGCTGCCCGATCTCTGCAGGGATAAAATCTGGGTCTTTGACGGAATCATCACTGTCTACTTTATAAGATGATTCATCAGAAGATGAGTCATCATAAGAAGAAAAAAATGAAGAAATACGTTGGAACTTTAACTTTGTTAAATTTGAAGTTTCATTAACTTTCCATGTTGAGCTTGCACCTCTAATCTCTGACTCACTCTGGACGGGGGGTATAATTTCAAGAACATCAGTTTCCTCTGCAAATAATAAATAAAAATGTAATATTTCTATCTTTATTGTGTAAAACATAATATGAGCAGTGTCAATCCGAGATGTTCGGTTAGTATAGCAAATTATGTCTTTTGCATAACATAAAGAGTAGGTACTTACTTGGCGTATCAAAAACAAAGAGATTTGCACTGTTTTCGGCTTCAGCTTCCGATGCTGTAATTCTGCTTTTGCTATAATAGTCAATAGTTTCTCCAAATGTCATGTTCGGGGAATCTTCTACTACAGCCGAAACTATGGGTTAAATAATATAGTATGAAACAATGACATATAATCATTATTATATAACTTTATTCTAAAATAGCCTTAGTAGTAATGCAATTTTTTTTGTACCTTTCAGTGAAAATTCATTACTGCTGTTACGAGTAAAATTATCCTTGGCTCTTTCTTCTGAAATATTTTCCTTTTGTTCTTCAGCATCGGAAACTATATAACATCAATTTTACGCACATTATAGTATAGTCCACCATAAGCTTGTATTATTATAAACTAAAATTTATATTACGTAATTCAAAATGTATCGGATATAAATATATAAGTACAAATACCAAATGAACGTGGTGTGGGAGGAGGAGGTCTCATATCTTCCTTCGCGTTTGATACTAATTGCAAAATATTCACCGTGCGTCGATTATTATAATTATATTTCTTCATCTGAAAGTACAATCAAATCTTAATACCTATCCATAAATCTTTTTAAAGTTATCTCAAACAAAGACGTATGTCAAAATAAGACACGCGAAAGTATCAATTGTCTTCTCAAAGATGGACATATCTTAAAATATAAATCAAGATTGTTGTGATTGCATTCTAAAATACTGTATTAATACAAAATAATACCATTTAAATAATTAGTATTCATTCAGAAAGCTAAAATATCTTCTCAAATAAAGTCATATTTCCACTTATGTCTTTAATTAAGAAGTAAAATATTATGTTTTAGCTCTTACCTCAGTCAAAAACAGTCACTTTTTGATTTACAACTCTATTTGAGATGTGATAATTGTATTCAACACCACTTTACTTCTAAAATAATATCAGATTTTGATATACTACTGTATTTGAGAATGGAAATATGAAATATGCGCGCGTGCACCCGACTCAAGTCCAGAAATGACACTGTTTGAGAAGGAGGTGGACGAAAAAACGCTTAATCAAATACAGTCACATAATCACATAGCGGCGTACGATTGAAGCTTAGTTATGAAGATTTTTTTGAAGATAGAGTGGATCTTCCCGAACAATTCTGTATATTTAACTCAAAACTGAGATTTTTTGACTTATGACTCTCTATTTGCGGGAGTGCGTATAATGGTTCTCAATTTCAACATATAAATTATTTGAAAAAAGAATTTATATTAGGTCCTTACATATGAAATTGGCGATTAGTATGGAGGAACATAAAGCCGATTTTTTTTTATTATAATATATTTATTTAATCAAAGTATGTACCATTGCTATCTATGCACTTTTGCCATCTCATAGGTAGTTCATAGATCCCTTTACTAAAAAAACCATTCGGACGGGAATCAATAAAATCTTTGAAGGCGGTTTGGACTGCCCCATCGGAGTTGAAATTTTTCCTTTGCAAGAAGTTATCCAAATTTCGAAAAAAATGGTAATCTGTTGGGGCAAGGTCCGGAGAGTACGGTGGATGCCTTAGACATTCCAATTGAAGCTCCTCTAATTTGGTAGCCGTCTGTTGTGCAGTGTGTGGTCTAGCGTTATCATGAAGCAGCAGTGGCCTAGAGAGATTAACCAGCCTCGGTTGTTTAGCAGCTAGCTTTTCCATCATGGTTTGCAGTTGCTGACAATAGACATCTGCCGTAATCGTCTGGTCAGATTTGAGAAAGCTGTAGTGAACGACACCAGCACTAGTCCACCAAACGCTCACAAGTAACTTTTTTGGAGTCAATTTTCGCTTGGGGCCTGGTTTGGCTGGTTCGGCAGGGTTCAGCCATTGCGATGAGCGCTTCCGATTATCGTACAGGATCCACTTTTCATCACAGGTAATGATTCGATTTAAAATCCCTTCATTATTGTGCCGGTTGAGTAATGCAACGCAGCAGTCAACGCGCGTTTGTTGATTTGCTTCACTCAATTCGTGAGGTACCCACCTTTCAAGCTTTTTCACCTTACCAATTTGCTTCAAGTGGATTAAAACAGTTTTATCACTAACACCGCAGCCTGCAGCTAACTCGGATGTGGTTTGCGATGGATCCGCTTCCACAATAGCCTTCAATTCTTCATTATCAACTTTGGTCTCCGACCGTCCACGGGGCTTGTTCTGCAGGTCGAAATTTCCAGAACGAAAACGTTGGAACCAAAAACGCACTGTGTTTTCTTTTGCGGCACCGTCGCCATACACATCATTAATCCTTCGAGCCGTTTCTGCAGCACTGGTGCCACGGTGGAACTCGTACTCGTAAATAACGCGATATTTCAAGTTTTTCATTTTGTAAACTGAGTGACGCAAAGAAAAAAACAATTGAGGAAAAAACAAATAAATTATAATTTTCAAAACACAAATACATGAGTAAATAGCTGTATAAATTTGGATTTGGAATTCCTAACCAAAGAGAAGATATTTGAGATCAAATTTGCCAGTACGGCAAAACGCCAATTTCATATGTAAGGGCCTAATATTTAAATAATCGTTTCATAAAACATGGCAGACGCACCAGCTACAAGTCGGTCGCCCCGGATTTGCATACTGTCTCCGTTTTACAGCTATAAATCGTTGGAGCGATTCTGCGACCGCTGTTCTTTTGTTTCCAGTTGCGCTGGTCAGTTTTCTGTCATCTCCCATCGCCTGCCAGCGGCGCGGCGGCTCCGCGGCCCGGCCTGGGGCGAGGGCGCAACTAGAGTGGAATCGGTAATGACGCGGTCGAGGAATTGGATTATTTTCACATAGGTACAAGTTAGTTTGTCTCCCCGTGAAATGTAACCGGGCGCTCACAAGGCGCGTGCAGTGAGGACATGGAAGCATGACATTTACGTGAACATATATTTTGGAATAAAAGTTAAATGTAGGTATATCTGAAATAATATGCGGGGTAAAAAAGCTAAGGCATCAATTTAAGTTTTGTTATTTTCATGTGATATTATTATCTTTTACTTTTTTAAATTTTTATATATTATCTGATACACCTAGGCTGAGTACCAAGTTTATTTTTAAATTTTGTTATGTTCATATAAGATTACTATCTTATGCAAAAAAAATGGAAAAGAAACGTGCCAGCAAGCTGTATAATGCTTGGCACGATCTGTAATAATAGAAAATATGTATAAATTTAATAATGAATAATAATTAAAAAAATATCCAAAACCTTAAAAAAATGCATATTTTAAATGCATTCACAGAGGATTAGATACTAATGTAAAATGAATTTAGATTTTAAAGGAAATATTGTTCTATCCCTTCTAAAATCATGTTTTGAAAGCACTGTTAAAAGTAAAAATAGAAATATTCTCATAGTATAAAAAACAAAGGCAGCAATATCCACTTCAACCAACCAATAAACACAGCAATATACATAATTAAAAGTAAAATATTGATTGAAATACGTATACAAAAGGAAAACTGAGGTATAAATTGTTTTTAAAAACTTATTTCCAATAAGATGTTGGTTTCATAGATTCCAGAGAAATTTCCTTGAGTAGTGACATTTTTTTGTATTGTTCTCAGAAAAACGTCTTGGGGAAATTGCTGCCATTACTTTTATATCCATCATATAATGATATATTAAGATCGGAATAAAATGATATTAATTGTGATAGAAATATTACGAGATGTAGTACCTACCTCTTATTTTTTTTCGAATTATATGTTTGGGTAAAAGTCATGTTTCAATGTACTCACTGCACGCCCCTGGTCTCTATGCGATGTGGTAGGTATATTTTTCAATTTTACTGCTTCTGTGCAGTGCGAAGGACATTCAAATAAATACTTATAACATTAAGAAATATCTAAAAAATTCTTGAGTAATGTCACGATATGCATATTTATATTTAATTAAGAAAATGTGAGACTCTACAATTAATGTTGAGTTTCCCATTTACAAATAAAATAATGTTTTGTTTTTTTTATACACCTTGATTTTTTTCCTGTAGGTTAAAAAGTTTTAAGTCGCCTAGTGATCCGGTGGTCGGTGGTTCGGACCCAGGAGCACAGGCTTTTAGCTTAGTTTGAGAATAATAAGAATATTAATACGACACGTATTCCGTGTTCGTATTCGTGTTCTCCATTTTAAAAATAAAATAAAAAATAATTGAAACGAAAGAAAATGTAAATTACGTCTGTTGGCATGGTGGTTAAGAAATATGCCTAGTGTTGAAGTTGGTCGGGGTTCGAGTCTCATTCTAGTAGACTACCATATTAGTCGCACCAGCAATATTTTAATAGCAAGAGAATTTAATTTTAATTTTTCAAATGTACACAAAATATAGTATTGTTTGGTAGATATATATATGATGACAAATTTTTCACATAATAAGAAAATTATGGCCAGAAATTAAAGAAAATGCTTGTTTCGACAAAAAAAGAAAACATCCAGAAACTTTCGGAAAATTCTGAATAATTTAGAAAATTAAATATTCGAGTAATTTAGAAAAGTATGGAAGCAGCCAGAAGAGAGTAACTGCGTGGACGCAAGACGCGGGGCGGTGTAGCTATCTATAGCACGTCACCGCGCCAGCGTTAAGTTGAAACTGCGATCAGCGAGCGGCATATTACTGAATGAATTTTGCAAGAAATCATTTTCGAGCACTCTAGAAAGTTCTGATATATGAAAGTGTTATGTGTACTATTTCCAAAAAAGTTTACCTTTCACCAAATTGTTTTTCTCGAAACCCATAGCAGCCTCATACTTAAGTATTTAGTTCAATGCCGATAGATCGGCATTCATTGCATTTTAATGGCTTGCAATAATTTTTTAAATACATGAATGCAATAAGTAACCAAATAAATTTAATGGCAATCGGTCACTTTCTTTAACTTTATTACCCAGTTGAGGCTAATAATACAAGTATTATTCTATACAAATTATACAGGGTTATTTGGAAAACCTTAATAACCTTGCAGAACTAATTTCTGCCTTGATTATGAGTCGAAAATGTTCAAGCAGCCATGACCTAATATCAATAGTTATGGAGATATGCGACATCAAAGTTTGCATTTTTTTCCAATATTTCTGACTTATTTTTTGTAAAACGTTGAAATATCATTACAGTAACTTATATCAAACATGAAAAATTAATTTACTTTAATACAAGTCAAATAAAATAATAAAAACCTTCGAATTCCAATTGGAAATATTAAGGATTTTTTATCATTTTATTTAACTTGTATTGAAACAAATGAATTTTTCGTAATCGATATAAGTTGCTGTAATGATAGTTCAACGATTTACAAAAAATAAGTCAGAAATATTGAAAAAAAATGCAAACTTTGATGTCGCATATCTCCATAACTATTGATTTAGGTCGTGATAGCTTGAACATTTTCGACTCATAATCGAGGCAGGAATAATGTTTTCCAAATAACCCTGTATATACCTACTACATAATTTTATTGTATTTCAAAAACACGATTAGTGTGTTATAGAATATATCAATTACATAGTTTTGTATACTGATTTGCTTACCGATACATTTAAATTGACTTTGAAAACTTAAGAACTTTGATCCAATATAGCTGGAGAAAGTAAAACCTGCCTATCAAAACAGGTTACGTATTGACGGTCTAAGTAAACACTGCGAACGAGGGAGGGGTCGGCGGTGGGGGGTGGGGTCGGGGTAAAAACAAACATTCCAAGTCAGCGGCTGCCGTGGAGTGAGTGCAGTGTTATTTGCAAAGGTTGTACTTTCTTCTCAATCGGGAAGAAAGAGAGCGGGCGGGAGAGCCTCCA
Organism: Agrypnia vestita; assembly: GCA_016648135.1. Taxonomy (NCBI): domain Eukaryota; kingdom Metazoa; phylum Arthropoda; class Insecta; order Trichoptera; family Phryganeidae; genus Agrypnia; species Agrypnia vestita. The sequence continues at coordinate 23,960 of JADDOH010006660.1, read as the reverse complement.
CAGTTGTGAGACTGACATCGGAGGCCATTACTCATTCTGTCACCCCTTCGCTACCCACCCTTCCCGTTGCCGATAGTGAGGGTGACCACTGTGAAATAAAATATAACTGTCAAACCATACACTTTTATTTTTAAATATATTTTTTTAAATATTAGGTCCTTACATATGAAATTGGCGTTTTGCCGTACTGGCAAATTTGATCTCAAATATCTTCTCTTTGGTTAGGAATTCCAAATCCAAATTTATACAGCTATATTTACTCATGTATTTGTGTTTTGAAAATTATAATTCATTTGTTTTTTCCTCAATTGTTTTTTTCTTGGCTGCGGTGTTAGTGATAAAACTGTTTTAATCCACTTGAAGCAAATTGGTAAGGTGAAAAAGCTTGAAAGGTGGGTACCTCACGAATTGAGTGAAGCAAATCAACAAACGCGCGTTGACTCCTGCGTTGCATTACTCAACCGGCACAATAATGAAGGGATTTTAAATCGAATCATTACCTGTGATGAAAAGTGAATCCTGTACGATAATCGGAAGCGCTCATCGCAATGGCTGAACCCAGTCGAACCAGCCAAACCATGCCCCAAGCGAAAATTGACTCCAAAAAAGTTACTTGTGAGCGTTTGGTGGACTAGTGTTGGTGTCGTTCACTACAGCTTTCTTAAATCTGGCCAGACGATTACGGCAGATGTCTATTGTCAGCAACTGCAAACCATGATGGAAAAGCTAGCTGCTAAACAACCGAGGCTGGTTAATCGCTCTAGGCCACTGCTGCTTCATGATAACGCTAGACCACACACTGCACAACAGACGGCTACCAAATTAGAGGAGCTTCAATTGGAATGTCTAAGACATCCACCGTAGTCTCCGGACCTTGCCCCAACAGATTACCATTTTTTTCGAAATTTGGATAACTTCTTGCAAAGGAAAAAATTCAACTCCGATGGGGCAGTCCAAACCGCCTTCAAAGATTTTATTGATTCCCGTCCGAATGGTTTTTTTAGAAAAGGGATCGATGAACTACCTATGAGATGGCAAAAGTGCATAGATAGCAATGGTACAAACTTTGATTAAATAAATATATTATAATAAAAAACTCCCATACTAAACGCCAATTTCATATGTAAGGACCTAATATAATGAGCGTAGCTTATTTGAACGATATTACCAATTGTTATTAATATTTTACATTTACAACGACACCCTTGAAAGAAGTCATCAATTTATTGACAAATTGACAAAATAAACTTCCATACGAAATAAAAAATAAAATAAGATACCCCGAAATGAAAGGTAGAAGGCAGTATAAGACAAAAGTAAACAATTTGAATATACTTAGGTACATAGTTATTGTCCTCATCATCATCATCTTCTTCCCCTTGTTCTAGTAGGGTCAGGGGTCCAAAGACTCGACAAGGTGTTTCCATGATCCCCTGTCTTGCGCTGCTTCTGCTCGAGTCAATCAGTCCAGACCCATTCTGTTTTCAAATACATTTTTTTGTTGTCTCTCCCAGCTTAATCTGGGTCGACCCACCGGCCGTCTTCCCTCCGGGGTTGCCAAGAGGATTCTTCTTGGTAATCGTTCCTCTGGCATTCTAAGCACATGTCCAAGCCACCTCAGTTGTGATTTATCTATGTGCAGGAGTAGAGGCCGAGTGTGTGCCTTATGTCGGCACTTCTCACTCTGTCCATCAGTGTGACTCCCGCTACCCCCCTTAGAAAACTCATCTCGGCAGCCTGGACTCTTGATCTCACTCTCTTCGTCAGGATCCAAATTTGATGGCCATATATTAGGGTTGGCCTGTATTATTGCCTTAGTAGTTATGTAGTTATTGCCCTATCAGAAATAATTCAGTTTTTTATAGAACCAAATGCTTATCATATAACTCAGGTGGGCACAATTGTTTTATTTCTTAAATATTTTTTCTAAGTATTAAAATCTTGAGCAATTTCAAAAGGTGTAAGACGCCCATGTACGCCAGTCTCATGCCTCAAAGCGTCTTGACACTTTTGGAACCACTGGTTTACTTAATAATATTGTCATGATATTCTGAAATTTAGTAATTGCACAATTGCACGTAAGTCTAGAATAATTCGAGAAGATGAAATGCGCGAGAATATGTATATGAGAATATACCTACGAGAAGATTCGAGGAGAATGTTTCTTATAAAAATACAACGTATCGCGCGCAGTCGAAAATCTCAGTTTGACAGTCGCATTTAAGCGCAGAAGGCGAAGTAATAGAAATAACGAGAAACAAGCAAACTGTGAAACTAGCGAATTACAGAAAATTATTTCACTTAAATTTGTGCTCAGTGACTTATATTCTTTCTCATATTTGTGGAAAAGAACTTTGATGCCCGGAATTTCAATGAAACTCATCGGCTTCCAGTTATTTTATTGGTTTACAAGTTTGGTTCGGTTATATCAGAATAAGAGTAATGTTCGCGTCTGCAAAATGGAGCCTCTCACTTTATAATATTCTGTCTCTTTCTTCCATGCCGTCTGTCACTCTCATTCTTCAGACAGACGTCACTCAGATAGGTTGCAATAAAAAAAATTTGATTGATCTATTTAATTTTTTTAATTCAATGGACGTTGCACTGTCTTCTCATACCGGGTGATGATTTTGTTACAATGAAATAAGGTTTGGAATGGATATTTTTAGACGGTACTTACATGAAACGATATGGACGATAAGAAATCATAAGCATCCAAATGTAGGAATAAAATTTGAAAATATAACATATATAATTTTAGAAAAAATATCTAAAAATTTACCTATTTCTATACTAACAATAACCTAGGTAAATACATACTTAATAAACTCTAAAGATAAAGTTGAACCATTTAATCATTCTGGGATATAAAAAAAATAATTGTAACGACTGTTCAACATTTTTATAGGTAAAACAGAAGGTTTTTTTAATATTAGAAAAAAGAACACCTAAGATTTCTTAGTAATAATAATTTCTCAGAGTTCTCAAACTGTCTATTGGAGACAGGTTACGCTTCTAAAAGATAAAACGGCGAAATTTTGCATACAAATAATAGAGACCTTAAGTTAGATAACTCGGAAACCAAGAATTTATGGGGTGGGGTCAAAAGTTCTCACTTTCTCCTCCCAAATTCTGAATCTCTTTTGGTAGGAACCTTAGTGCACTTTGGTTAGATTAACACACAAGTAAGGAATATTTTGGGGAGTAATACTATATTTGCGGTGTGTAGTGATATTTACATGCTAGTGTAGTGGTTGTCCTGACGAAGAGACCCCTGTCTCGAAGCCGGTAAACCAAAAATCTCCGTAAGTTGTTATATATAATACTAACATGACTAACATTTTGTTAAAATGCCTAAGCACAAAGTTAATACTTTAAATATTAAAAATATCAAAAATAGTTAATAATTTTTCGCAATGGAATGATGGCCACCCCACGGAAGGTACCCGACTACCGCTGCCGCTTCGCCCCGTGAAGTAAAGCGAATGGCTGAACGATTGATGAATAAGCGCGCGAAATTAACGGAGATGTGGTGATTTTAACTTGTTTAACAATCGTCATAACTGTAATACAAATAAATTGATGTTTCGCCAACAGTTACTTTCTCGCATCACCTTGAGGTATCAAAAAAACATTCGTATTCAATTTTTTTTAACGTAACTATTGCACAAACGAAATTCGTTTTATAATTTATTTAACTGTAAATAGTTTCGGATATTTTATACGAACCGTATGTATTTGTGAGAAGCGAATCTCGACGTTTCGTTGAATGCTTATTCAAGGTCATCAGGAGGACGACCTTTACCTGCGGAGGTGGAGGTTGGACTGATTAGGTGCTGCTTTCTAGGGCGTAAATTGTATGCACTTTGTTGTGGAGTGTTCTCTTCTTCTACAATAGAGGTCGCCAGTGTGCAATATGTACTAGTTACGTCGGCGGATTTAACTGCGACTTCTCTCAAGCGTTGAATCAACGTCGTTAGAACAGGGCGCCAAATACTTGATAGTTTGTAACTGTCATCTCTATTGAAATTGGGATGTTTGTATATTTCAATGGACTCCCTCATTAATCTGGGTATAAGGTTCGGTTTTTGCCTCGTCAAATCTGATGAAGTGACAGAGATTCCCTTTGGATGCATGTTCGCAGATTGCCGATATATTGGAGTTGTTGTTTTTAATTGCTCCAATATGTTCCTTCAATCGTGTAGCGATATTGCGTTTGGTTTGTCCTATGTAGTATCCGAATGTAATATCCGAAACTATTTACAGTTAAATATGTCTAACGATCGTAATAACAACCTTAACTCTTTAATGGTTTTATGATGTTTTTTAATACCATACATTGGTTAATATAGTCACGAGACTGTTGCTGTGGGAGGCCAATGAAACATTTAAAACAATTAAAACTTTTGTTTACTGAACAAAATCACTGGAAACGAATTTAATTCACATTAATTGTCACTAGAATGTACCCCACAGGTTTGCACTAATTCACGCCAATTTCGTAATTCATACTAATTATTGAAGCAAGAGTGGACACGTTGAGAACTAAACACAGAGCATTAGTTTGTGTGTTCCTGATATTAACCTTAGACAGCGTCAGCATAGATTTTTTCACATTCCAATATACAGGACCAACTTGCCAATGGTTATGTCTATTCGAAGAGCTGCACTGCTATGCTAAGTAATATCACTCTGGACATTGATCTGTTCCATGTCTTTGAGAGAGTGTTCCGAAGCAGGATTCTCCTAAACAATTTATATGAATGATTTTATATATATGTTTAATATTTGTTTTTATTGTTAATATATTTCAAACTTATTTATAAAATTTACAAATTAAATTTGTATTTTTTATATAAAAAATAAATAAATTGAATTGATTAAGAGCTTAAGACCAATGCGGAATTCCGCAGAACCTGCGACATACAAGACACTGTACGACGGAGCAGGCAGAGAAGGCGTTTCTGGAAGAATCATGTTGAGAGAATGGACCAGACAAGACTTCCCAGAGCCGTGATGCGCGGGATTCCAGAGGGGCGCCGACCGCCAGGGAGACCATCAAAGAGATCACCCAGAGACCATCAGAGAGAGCTGAACGTCCTCGTCACAAGACCAGTCAGATCTGTCAATATAGATCAAGGATCTAATAAAAGAAGAAGAATTACTGATTATCACTCGTCTATGAAACACTCGTAAACTTCTCGCTTGCCGGCAGGTACTCACGTATTTCGCTTTCCTCTTGTCTATTACCTGTATTCGCTAACCATTCATAGTTGCTTCTTTGTCGCTTGTCAAACAACTCTAAGCTCCGCAGTGGCTCGTCGCGAATTTATAATAATCCGTTGCTTCTAGTACGTTCCAGAATAATTTAGTCAGTGCCACATTCATGTAAAATATTCGAAAGACTTCGATTGTACGTAGTAACAAGTAAGTAAGTTTTAGACTCTTGTGACATATTACTCCGGCATTTTCAAAATTTTGAAAAAATTTAAAATTTGAAAATGAGGTCCATCTACGTGACGCGCGCAGCTGGTGGAGATAATCATGTCACCAGGGTTTGAGTGAAAAGAAAAAAAAATTTTTTTTTGTTAAATGATTTTATTATTGTTATTTTAAAAAAATGTTGCGTGTAGGTAGGTACATGAGAGCAGTTCGAAAATATATTTTTTTTCCTAAAATGAGGCGATGTTAAAAAATCATATTTAGTGAACAGCGCATTTTATCACAAAATCATAAGTAAAATCGTAGATAATGCTAAGAGTAAGACTAGTGCAAAACTTGAACAAAATCTGTAAGTCCGATTTTTTTAATATTTTCTCCATCAGCCTGAAAAAGGGAGATTCAACAAAAATGAAATGCGTTTGAGAATTCATCTATCAGAAACTGCTGTATTACCTACCAATTTTATTTGGCAAATAGAACAAACGGGAAGCATATTATAAAATTGGTTGATAGTTTTTAAAGTTAATATTTGTTTAATATCAATTTATAGTACAAACTATACCTTAAAATAAAAGAAAGCATGATGATCGAGTAATAAAGAAGTTATTGAATGTTCAGCAATATTTTATTTATATAATTATGCGTTTAACATATTACGCTAGCCAATTTGTTTTAAAAATGGTTGATATTTTTTTAAGAACCAACCCGTTGATCTGTTATGCAAACGTGCACTATTAATGCAACAATCTTAGCCCCAGCAAGATGAGGCAAATTTTTCCAAGATCTTATTTAGATGCGTGCACATTATACTTAGTATCTGTCTGCGCATAAAAAATTACAAAAGTGTGTTATTAAAATTTTTATGCACTTACATTTAATTATGCATTTAGGAGTGAAATTATACATGTACGAAATAATGACTGATAATTTTATATTTTACTGCACTATTCAGGGGTAATTACAGTTTGCTGCGTGAGATAATTAATATAGGAAGTCAAGTATGCACTTTGATTGATGTGTGACGTGCACCTATCTTTGCAGACGTATTATATTTTTGAACGATGTCTGGTCTCTGGTCGCACCGAAATTGCGCTTGCGGTAATTGCTGAGAAACGAATGAAAAAGTACCTAGGTAGGTAACCTACCCAAAATATCTTTAATTATTTGTTCTTCAATAACTGCAAAATAACATTGTGGCACAGTATAATAAATACATACAGTATGTTATCTTGGCAGTGTCCTTGAAATAAATACCTACGGCCGCTTGGTACTTAAACTTGGTTAAAAACGCACCAGGGCTGCTCATTGACTAACTCTTTATGGTTTGGGGTGCCATAAACTGACCTAAATGTATGCATGGGAGCGTCTCACCCTGCTTGCGTCCGTACGTTACTGCAGCCCTGCGGTGACTGAGCAGTTCGAAGTATACCGAGATTTCGAAGGGCGTCGTTTCGGCTGTTTGTATGAAGATATAATACTGTATGCTTTACTATACTGTGATTGTGGTAACATTATTTATATTAATAAAAAGAAAACACTTAATACAATTATAAATAGTAAAATCCTTTTTGCTAAAACTTGTTAGGTACATTGTATGGAAACCGTTGGACCTTAAAAATAATCAATATGGTTTAAAAAATAATTTTATTATTTGTTTTTATCTACTTATATATTTATTAATTATACCTCAGGGTGTTTTATGTATGTCAAAATATCAATATATATATAAAATGTTAGTATTAATTTCTTTGGGGGCGACCCGCGTCAAAATCTGGTCCTCAGTAGGATCATTCGTCAACCGACGTTTCGCCTGAATCACAACAGGCATCTTCAGGGTGCCTTGTTAATAAATTTCCGTCACGAGGGGCAGTGCGAGCACGTCCGTTCGTATCGGAAGCTTACTACCAAATTAATACTAACATTTCTAACACCCGTGAAAACCTTTACATATACATATATACAAAGTTTATACAAGGTTTATACAAAGTCTGTTACTTTTTTAAGTAAACTTCTGTTAATTTCGCTATGTCCAATAATAGGTTCCTAATCCACAGTTTTAATTTGAGGCTTTTGTTTATTAATGTAAAATACTACAATTTCCCATTGATATATGTAATTCGGAATCAATTTCCGAAATGCATATTACAACAACAAACAGATTACACAATTATAATGTCGCGGTAAACTAATGCAATATTGCTATGTATCAATTAATGAATTTTCTAAGTAAAAAGTTAGTAAAATAAATATATTATTATAAAGTGAAATTTTTAATGTCAAATTTTTTTATTATCTGAAATATTTGTTTTGAATGTCGATATATATTTTTTGATGTAGGATAAACTTATTGAGTGAAAGAAAATATTTTTCGTGCAATATAGGAGTAAGAGTGAAAATAATTTTTATGAATGTGAATATGGTCTAAACAAAAGTGCAACTAATACCACCCATAAATACAAGCATTATATGTTGTTTTTGATTAATTAAGTTTGGTAGAAGGTAAATATTTGGTATCTCAGAACGAAGTAAGCAATTCATTTAATTACATTACTTAAACCACGCCTTGGTATTAAAAACGAGTCTTGGATGCCTTCCATTTCTATGCAATCACGGTTATTAGTATTTATAAAAAGTAGTCATATCCCAAACACTTATCATTAAAATTATATTCGATTCCACATCGATACCTTTACGCTCGATCGATACCATTAAGAAAATAGGATAATTGTTTCGCCTTATTAAAAAACTACAATATTATTTAGTAACCACTCTACATTTATTTATTTATTTATTTATTTAATACACGGTACAACGTACCATTAAGGAAACAATATATATAAACATGGTTAGATTGATAGGTAATAATAAAAAAGGAGATAAGGTATAATTCTATCAAAAACAATTAATAAAGTGATATATAAAGAAAAATAAAACATTACTTAACATAATCCTCCTGCTTAGTCTCAGATGTGTAGAGTGGAGTATGTCGATGTAGCAAAAAAGATGATTAAAAGAGATAATTTTACATTAAGAATTAAATATGTACATACAAATATTCTGTAAACTATTCCCAATAATGTTAACTTAGAATGTCCATAGCTGATCTCATTCCGTTTTCATTATTAAATAAAACGAAATCATTATTCCGTTTTCAAAATTAGTAAGATTTCAAATAGTAGGTACACATAAAAGTTTACATTTTTCAATGATTTCCCAATAAACCTTTCTACAATAAATATCAAGTGTGGGGTATAAAAGCAAAGACAGCAATATCGAAAAGTTTAAAAAAATTTTTGAATGCAGTCACCGAGGATTACGAATTTAAAATTTTGTTTGAATGGATGAAATAAATTCCAAAATCATGTTTTCTATACATTTATAGGCTACTAGATGCCCGGGTTAAGAATTTAGTTAAGAAAAAGTTTTTGGTAGGACACAAAGGTTCCATCGTTTTGATAAGTCTCTAATAAGAAAAAAATGATTCCATTTGATCTACGCTGGAATTGATGGGATGTCCAGAGAGAAAATGTTGCCTATGTTACCCGTCGGGTCCTATAGAATGAGTATGCAAAATTGGAGTCAGATCGGTCGAACGATACAGATTTACATGGAAAGTATATCAGGGGGAGTTACCCGCCAGGTCCTAAAGAATAAGTATGCACAATTTGGGTCAGATCGGACAAACGGTGTAGGTTTGTATAGAGAATAGACAGACGGACGGACATTGAGTTTTATAGGCATGAATGTTTCCTATAAAATATCTAATTCAGTACATTATAATTTAGTAATCCTCGATGAGTGCATTAATTTTTTTTTTTGGATATTGCTATCTTTGCAAAGGTAGCAATAGAAAATCCAAAAATATTTTAATGCAGTCATCATATTACTAATTATTAATGTACTGAATTCGTGATTTTATAAGAAACGTTTGGAAGGGATAGATACATAAAATCTAGAATTCAGTACATTTTAAATTAGTAATCCTCGATGACCGCATTTAACATTTATTTTTTATTTTTTTGGATATTGCTACCTTTGCTTTTGTGCCCCACAATTAATATATAACTAATAATTAATAATACTTTTATGTTAAGTTGAAACTCATTAATAAATTGACCATTATTGACGATTTATAGCTAGTTTTTAATAATTGTGTGTTGTAATTACTCCAAATTGAAACCAAGCAATCCAAATTCAACATACATTATTTAAAAACACTAACATAAGGCAATCGTTGTAGTGTTTGGACAAGGTGTCACAAAAAACATATAAAATATATTTTCAACATTGAATTCTTTTTCAGTGTTGAAAACGTAATTAATTATCAAAAAAGAGCTTCTTCATCTTCTTGCTTTTCATAGACCTGTGTGGCCTGTTCTCCAGAGGAAAACACCTGCTACGGGGTGTGATTCTCAGCTGCCCTTGCATCTTCTAGGAGAGTTCCGAGAGGCTGACTATGCAGTATATAGTGCAATATGAGGGAGACTGGTGCAGTCCATTCTCTGGAACAAGACCATACGTACTGGAACGTAAGCATACTACGCAAATAAATATCGAATAAGAGATATTCTTGAGATAATTTATATACGCAATTAAATAAAATATAACATACTGTCACAGAATCGCGTTAGGAGACAAATCAAACACTTTATTTATTTATTTATCACCGAAGTCACTGAAAACGAATTTATTTAGATAATTATGTATGATACTTTATACTCGTCTTTTCAAAATATTTGCACGTCTGTTTAACAGTTTATTCACTATTGAATGCTTAGTAGGTGCTCTCTTAATTTATTATTGCTGGTTGCACTGAATCGCCACTTCGCTTTTTGTATCCGATTTCGCTTTCTAGGGTTTCATCTGGCTTTTCAAAACTAACGGTAGTTGCCGCGCGCCCTTTACGTTATTTATAACCGATAGACTTTTAGAAACTTCTGGCGTATATTTGGGCATGCACGTTTTTTCTAGAATATACCGGTCTGTCCGTAAACCTTCGATAAAGTGTCATTTTCCTCGATTTTTTAAATCTTGTGATAGTACATTCACATTCAAACCGCAACTACCGTGGAATAGCGCTTTTTTTCATACTGGCAATACCGACAGTCTTCAGACAACACTCATCAGATAGGTATGCAGGTAAAGCCAGTAAGCTTGTTAGCCGGCTTCTATGAAAAAGTAAAATTTTTCCTTGTAACCCAACTTGAAGTAGGTAGGTACGTCGAGACTTCAAAAGACCCCCTCTCTCGCCAGGGCGAGATGATTTGAATCGGAGCAGAGCCGCAGAGGACGGTATCCGATTAATGAATGGGCCGCTGGGCACCGCGTTCGGGGGAGCGTCGCCCGCGCGTTAAAAAAATAAAAGTGGCATACCGAAATGAGATCATAAATCACGGATCACCTTTGTGGCGATGAATACGAGCGGTGAAGTGGTGACTGGACATGCCTAGAAGCTGATACGTCAATCCAAATGGCATTTCTTTTGTTAATCTCCGGGAGAAAATAACTAAATAATATTTTTTATATCAATAAAAAGAGAACACTTTGTATAAACCTATTTATTGAATAATCAACATGTTTCGTTGCCAATGGGCCCTTCATCTTAATTCAAAATTCAAAATTATAAGTATAGACACCAACAGAAACAAAAAATTCAAAATAAATATATGGGAGTTGAATAACTAATATAGAACTAATGTGAAAACAAATTTAAAAGATAACTAATTGGAAAAAGAATTAGGTTATATATAGTATTTAATTTGCTTTTATCACTTTTACAGATTTCTAAAAATTCTAACTTATCTAACTTTAATCCCATATATATATTTTTTAATTTTTAAAATTTTTAATTTAAAGGCTATCGACAGGTCAGAATGACCCTAATGGATAGTCATTTAGGACAAGGTGATTAGTACAGTTACAATTTACGATGATACATTAAAATAAAACATTAATACATTATACAATATAAGTATACTACAATAAGTGATTCCAAGATGAACGAAGTTCACATTCTCCGCACGACATAATAGGCATGTAGGCTCCCAGGTCAACTAAGTCCGAAAATGTGAACCCGCGCTTTGTGGCTATAAAATTTTTGTTTAGGTTGATTTCCGAAGATTTCCGAAGAATCCGTCTTACACGCTCAAACTATTTTCGGTCAGGAGCGATATAATTTCTCTCTTAAACTGAGGTTGTGTCATGTGAAATATGTCTGACTAACATGATTTAATTCCAAAAGTTGATTAGAAATATCAGAATAGTTGTTATTTAAACATCTTAAGTGATCCTTGATTCTAATATATACATTTTTTGCAAATACATGTTATACCTACCTATGTAAAATTGTGTATTGAAATTCCATTACACATAAAACAATACTAGTGATTCTACCAGAATTCCTCTAATGGTATTTAAATTGGTCAGATCCAAATCTATTATCCAAATATATCAGAATATCTCTCACGGTATCCTATCCAACCGGGCGATCGAATATGAGAAAACTTATTGTGGAGGTCGCACTACATGAAACAGTGTGGTGCTTCAAATTCACAACCAAACGTTACAATTTAAATTGACCATTTTTACACTGCAATATTTATCAGCACGAATAAGTAATTACCACATTCAAATGTAGGTGATGCAGTTGATTTTTAATTACAGAGCACTCAAAGCGACAGGTACCAAGTCGTAACACCATTTGTTAGTGGTGTCGCAAACTTCGTAAATATGCTCGTAGTTAATCAAGATTTGGAGGCAAACCACTTATTCCATATATACGACAGCTTCTCCTGGCAGTAAGTACCTGAGTACCAATCGTCATTATTATTATATTAGTCCATTAATCTAAAAATATTTATCGGAGTACCTACGTACGTACGCACGTTGGTATGTAGGTACTCCAATATTTCTACTACTCTAGCTCAATGGCGTAATAATCTTCTAATTCTCTATCACTTGGCAGCTCACAGACATTGTAAAGATGACGTAATTAGTAAAATAATAAAATTTTGATAAGAAAAAGTTGTATTCGTATTTTAGGATTTTCGATAAAACAGAAAAAGAAAAAAATAGATTAACCGCCACTTGGGGCATTTTGTCGAATGTATAACGTATTTCCGGGATAAAGTGGTTAGTGTCTTGGCTATTTATAACATGTGGAAGATTAACAACAAGTTGCTAGCTATTTCAAAATAAATTTAAAAAAAAGGTAACAGGAATAGAGGGCGTCCACGAAAGACTTGGCATGATTAGATTCTACAAGTATTGGAGGACGGCCCTGTTAAAAGAGTCAACAACCGTAGAACATGTACGAGAAGATGTATGAATATAGCCGAAGCAAATGTAGTGTGCAAAGATATTGGAATATGGCGTTCTACCCTCTCTGCCTACCCCTGCGGAGAAACGGCGGATGGTTAGTTAGTTCCAAAAATCACTACTATAGTTTTGAGTTAGTATAGTTTCAAATTCATCTGATGGCTCTCACCATCAGATGAACTTGATAACTAATCTAAATACATCGTATTTTTAACCAATTTTTGTACGAGCTGGGCATAGGGGGGGAGGGGGGTTATTCGTCATTAATGGGAATATTGATGATAATGGAGGAGAATAGGGAAATGTGACGTTATTTAACAATGTTTTCTCCGAATTTTTTTCTGGATTTCTGCAGTTTCCAAGTTGTTCATAATCATTCCCTTATAATGTAACGAGTGGAGAAGTTCTAGTATATACAATATTCTTCCGCATTATTTAACAAATATATCTACTAGAATATGCCTAAAAATAACTACATTTTCCTTTTTAATTTTTTAACTTTTTTCGTAGTACAATATATATTTTAATTACTGTTCTGTTACTGTACTCTGTACAGTGATCACTAAAGCCAGCTCTGATCATCCCTCTGCGGACAAAATCCAGTAATTGTGTTCTTAGAACAACAACTAAATAAACGCAAGTATGTATAATTAAAGTGTGATGTACTCTTTTGTACGTGCTTTAGAAGGTATACTTGCTTGGCATACCTACATAGAAAACAGCGTGCTGTATACCTTGCCGTAGAACATGCTGGATAGAAAGCGCATGAACATTGGTGGACAGAACGTCCATTAGCATCAACGATAGTTTTCCATCGACGAAAAAAATTAATAACATCATGGAAAACACAAATAACGAATAAAGCGCCTCGATTATGTGATTAAAAAATTCCAGAAATTGTTTTTTCAAACATCGGCGATGTTCTTTAATACTAGTGTTTAGATTTATTGCTGTTTGGCCATTAAGTTTTCTGTCGCAGTCTGTATTTAGAATAGTTATCAAGTTCACCATAGTATTTAGATTATTTTTGAAGTTCACCTGATGATGAGAGGTGCTTCTCCTCCCGAAACTATAGTTGTGATTGTTCGTATAACTCAAAGTGTGTGTAACACAAAGTTGAATTTAATTTGAAATTATGATGTTGCACCACACAGTGACTGCCATGTTAATAATTAACTCGCCAGCCACTCCGAAATGGCTGGCAATTCGACAAACGTCGATAATCGTATATATAATAAAGGTATGCATATAATGTAAGACAAAACATATTAAACTATATCCATTATAATGTTTCTTTATGTGTTTCAAAGCGCTTACGTAGTATTAGGCGACGATTTAGTTGTGTGATTCGCAATCGTTTAAATATTAAGTTAGTTGAACTAACAAATTAAGTATCTGGTTACTTGATTAAAAGATGCATAGACGTACGCAACCTAGACCAGTGTTATTACAGCTCTGTTGCGAAATCGCTACATTCTGTATTTAAGTGTTGGACGATGATAACTATGATGTACCTATTTAGTAAGATCCGTTATACCAGAACCCAACATCTGAACACAGGAAAAATATCGCGAAAAATATACAAGACTAGGTATCTTATTTCTTATTTTTGGTTGTTGAGATTAGTATGGTTTAAAATATAAGATATTAAATGAACACAATTTGTATGTAAAATAGCATTTATCTATTTAACTGTAATTTCGGATATTTTATACGCACCGTATGTATTACCGAGAAGCGAATCTCGACGTTTCGTTGGATACTTATCCAATGTCATCAGGAGGACGACCTTTACCCGCGGAGGTGGAGGTCGGATTGATTAGGTGCTATTTTCTAGGGCGTAAATTGTTCCTGATGACGTTGGATAAGTATCCAATGAAACGTCGAGATTCGCTTCTAGGTAATACATGTGGTGCCTATAAAATATCCGAAATTACAGTTAAATATGTCTAACAACCGTAATAACAACCTTAAGCATTTATCTAATTTTTTTCAAAATTGTATACCTATTTTATGACGTTTCGACTCAATAAGTCTCGTCAGGCGTGTTTGAGAACACGCGACGCCATATAAAAATAATAGTCAAATATCTCTGAGATTTATCTCATCGTGTTTCATTCCGTGAAGACTAATTTTAATTTTAAAATGGAGATAAGCTTAGTTCTTGTGTGAAATAATATGATACATGACATACAAATGTATATTTTGTAGATTCATCAATCTTCTTCTTCTTCAACGTTATACTCCCTTGCAGAGGTTGGAAATCATCACTGCTGTTTGATCTTTAGAAGCAGCTGCTCTGAAAAATGACTGGAATCGGACCAGTCACCCAAGTTCTTCAACCAGGAGGTGCTTCTTTCTGGATTGGGTTTCCATTGAATCTCCCGATATATGTTTTTTTAATTTAATAAATATAGATTCGTTTACGAAATACGCGTTACATCGATATTTAAGCATTTTTAAACTAAACTAAACATGCGATAGTAGATACTAAAAAATAGCACTTACTTGCTGGTATCCTGGAATGAGGCTTGAACTACCGACCACGGGATCACTAGGCTAGTGTGTTATCTACTAGGCCGATGTTTATAAATATATAAAAAGCCAGACCTAAAATAATGCATAAAATAAATTCCGATTTGCAAATTGAATAAATAAAAACTAACCAATAAAAACCAAGTTTTTATTATACTCCCTTTCTTTGTAAAATATAACAACAATTAAAAACGAATTAAAACATATAACATAACACTAAACTTACAGTAATTTAATATATTTCTAAAATGTCAGATGTTTTGAGCTTTGATAAGACACTTCATGCATTGAAGATTAAAATCTAAAAACATTAATTTGTCAGTCAATTTAGATTTTCGAAATTCGTAGTGAAGTACCTATTATGTATACTGACGGAGTAATTCAAATTTAGAAAATATTCCGCGACGTTACGGGCCGCCGTTGCTAGTAATCAAACTTTTGTAATGATTCCAATTTGAAAAAACCATTAAAATTTCTAAAAATC
The DNA here is from genome assembly GCA_016648135.1 of Agrypnia vestita. Lineage (NCBI taxonomy): Eukaryota > Metazoa > Arthropoda > Insecta > Trichoptera > Phryganeidae > Agrypnia > Agrypnia vestita. The sequence continues at coordinate 8,182 of JADDOH010006660.1, read as the reverse complement.
CGAAATTATACTATAATTATTAATTTTTTTAACGAAAATTTGATAGATCTTCTTGATTGGCGCCACGAGTCTACTTGCTAAGTTTCAGCTCGATTGGATTACGGGAAAAGGGTTAAAAATCGATTCAAAGTTTTTTCGACGGCAAGCCGGCAAGTAAGCAGACGCCACGAGTTAAAAGAAAGGAAGTAATAAGATATTAAATGCTATAAAAATATATAAATAGCATATTAAATATTATAAATAACCAATTACTTTTTCAAATATTTACCTACCGTTTCATTTTTTTCAAATTAGATGTTAATTAGTTATTCAACTCCCATATTTTTTTTCTTTTGGTAATGTCTGTCTAACTTTAATTTTTTAGTTGTATCATGATGAAGGGATCATCGGCCCAGAAACTTGTTGATAATTCAATAAATAGTGGTTTTAGTTTAGAAAGTTTGTTCTTTTTTCATTAATATAAATAAAGTTATGACAAAATTATTTTGCAGTGCATTTCACAGAAAATAGTATAAGCGGAGGATTTGTCTCTAATAAACCTTTATAAATATGAGCAATATTGTTAATAAATATGTTCATGTCATACTGCATCTCGCTGAAGTAGTGCACGACAAGACTCGCTAGTGCCTGCTTGGTATTTTTGCCCCACATTCCCCTCCCCTGGGGGGTGCAGGGTGCAGGGCAGGGCGGGCAGCACCCCCGGGCCCCACCCCTGATGATCTGATAATGGCGGTTGATCCGGCCCTTTGGCCGCTCCGGTGAACATCACCCGATTACACGGGGCTGAACTGGCGAAGGATACCTACTCAATATATTTACTAGTATACAGAGTATTTCAGTTAAATCCTCCAAACTGAAAATTATTACTACAGTATATTATTTTTTTAAACGTTAATATTTTTTTACCATGAGGCTTAAAGGATTAAGAAATCGCATACAAAAATATATTTTTATTTTTTTGATTTACGCTTCAACGGACTAGGAGGCCAAACTACAGAAACGGAACACATCACAAATCACCCAGGCTTGAGTAAATCACATAGATTAATTGTGACCTCACCCTCGGTGTGAGAAGCCAGTGTTATCAACTTCATTTTTCTCTTAAAAATACTAAATAATGTTTTTATTAATATTCAATACTGATTATTAATATACATGCAATCTACAAGAAATACAAAAGTGGTTACACAATTTTATTCTATTAATAATATTACTAATGCAGAATATAATTTGCCACTGGCCAGAATTAATAATATATACAGTAGTGAAGAAATTTTTAATGTACCTAAGTCTTCAATCTTATAATCCTTATACTAATTATTAATAATGTTGGGCATAATTTAATATAATTATCAGTCAGTTTTTGCGTTTATTCAACTATTAATGTATTTTGGTGATTTTTTAAAGTTGTTTTGGGGATCTTTAGCACTAATATATGTATTATGTTTTTTATAGTAAAAGGATTTGCACTGTTTATATTGTAATAATATTAAATAAATAAATGCCGCTCAAGATAGTAATAGTACCTACCCACTAAAGGAACAAAAAATAGAGGACGTTCTTAAGCAAATTGATAAATTAAGATAAACCAGTTATTTGAGGTATAAAGGTTTAATTTACCAAAAAGGTGATGAACGACTTGAGATGTGGACTGTAGAATGTTGTTATTAGATGGATGGTTGGAGGAATGAAGAGGTTAGTATTTTTAGAACAATAAAATCCGAAATCTTTAATATCTTAGACTTCTCCTTCATGTTAGTATTGGAATATAGTGGGCTTTATCAGACAAGACAGGGTTCTCAATGCGCGACCATAAGTCTAGGTCCTGGGTCCTGTCGTAATGAGACATCCAGAAAAGTATTACATCTCTCGCAACTCATAATGCTGGGAAAGATGCAACATCGTGGTTGAAGGACCCGAGGCAATGGTTTGGCCAGTCAACTGTAGAGCTTTCCCTCAGTAAAGGAAATGATGACAACCAAGTTCCTTGAATGAAAAAAACAAAAAGCGAAATAAAAAAATAGTAGAACTAACGGTTAATGCACGAGTAGAAAAATAAAAGAACATTAGAAAAAATAGGCACAATGTATCAATAATATTCGAGATAATTTTGTATTTTTATTTAAAGTATTTACTTATTCAGATGTTTTAATTTTTTGAACACTGACGTTATTTATTGCAAAGAACTCCATTATTTTAAATATAAAAATTCAAAAAAACACAATGTTTTTTATAAGAGTTCAATATTTTATTAGTCTCTTACAGGACGATCGTTTCGGCTGTTTAGGCCATTATCAACTGATGAATCAATTGAATATCAACTGATGAATCATTATCATCTGTTGATAATGGCCTAAACAGCCGAAACGATCGTCCTGTAAGAGACTAATAAAATATTGAACTCTTATAAAAAACATTGTGTTTTTTTGAATTTTTATATTTACTTATTGTTTAGATATTTAAAGTGTTTACTTTTTTATTTATTTGGGTAAGTATAAAATTTGATGGCATTTTTTTTATTCACCATCCATTTTGGCAAAATAGAGAAATAAAAAAAAGAATTTATTCAAGTTCAGTATTTTGTTTTAAAATTTATATTATGATTATTATATAAGAAATTTGTTAAAAAATATTTTTAAGTATTTGTCTTATCAAGTTTTAAAAAAGTATGTATTTGAAAAATATATTAAGAAAACTAAACTAATAATTACTTTTTAAAAATTAAGAACTCTTATTAAGAATGAACATCATTATGCATGAAAAAGGCTCAAACATTATCTCAATATATGAGGGGATAAGAAGCAAAAGCGCCACTATTCGGTAATTAACATTTAGATAAACGTTTTTGTATCTGAATTGAAAAGCAGGAGCAGAGATTTTATAACTAATAATAATTATGCTTTTGATATAAGTATTCTAAAATACACAAATATCCTTTCAAAATCTGTTATTAATTTCTAAATTGACATTTTTTCCAGATAATGAATCATATTCAAATACGTATTCTCATCATAAGTAAAGTGGCTCTTTTTCTTCTAATCCACTCACATTTAAAAAAAATAATTTATAAATAAATAAATTATGTATGCAAAATACTTTTTAAAATATTAAATTTAATAAAAATCTAGCAGTACCCTGCATCCCCTCTCTCGAGTATCTGATTGATTGTGTGAATGTATGTGTGTTTGAAATAATTTAAAGCTGTACCCGGGGATGGTGGCCTCTGGTAACTCACCCCCGCTCCCCCCACTCCCCCCACTCCCCGCCCCGCTGCCTAAACAGAGAACACCCCAAACGTCAAATTAAATAGAACCGCCACAAAGTTTTAGTTCGGCCGCGAAGCTGAGTGACGGACGGACACGTTAAATGGGTACCTACAAGTTACACAATATATTTTTTATTAAAAAGTTTTCTTTTTTAAATAAACGAAAAAAGAGTGTTGTTTAGAGATCCTTGCTGTCGTTCGGCCGTATTTTGAAAATAGCAAAATTGGGATCTTAAGATTGTTATCCCAACACTTAATAGACGAGAATAAAAACAAGAAATAAACGATACGTCGGTGTTCGTTTCTTTAAGTTTATATTTGAGAGAGAGGGAGATAACGCGATAATGCGACAAGAAACATGTAAGTAATTTTGGTCGAAACATAAGAATTGTGAGGTTACGTTTGCGATAGGTACTTCGGTAATCCGTTAGAAGCTATGTCAGACCAGACCGCCTAGATACGAAGGCGCTGGAGAAATTTTCTAGAGTCATTGCAGACATCGGATACCGCAAATAAAAGTTTATGAGAGAGATATGCAAAAATATACTAATCTCCTTATTTGAGTATGACAAACACCGACGTCTACCTGCATCTCGTTTATTTATTATTTTTATTCTCATCTATTAAGTTTTGGGGTAACGATCTTAAGATTCCAATATTGCTATTTACGGAATACGGCCGATTGTAAGTTTATTTGTAACTAATTTACAATAACATTACATGTACATGCTTACGTGTACATATAATGTTGTTGTAAATTTAAATATATTTAAATTAAATAAAATACTTTACAGAGTTAGCTTTAGACATTATGCGCCTTCGGTGAATTGTGGAAAGTCGGGTTTTTTATTCTGAATTTAACTATATAAAATGACACATTAGATAGCAGATACATTAATTAGTTCTATTGGTTACTGTATACAAATATGTATGTGATTTTATTATACTAACCTAATTTAACACGATACTATCAAAAGAAAGAGAGTGTATAAACAATGAATGACTCATTTTAGAACAGGAAAAAAAGATAACCGTAATAACTGGGTCTGAAGATAGCAACAAGGAGATAAAGCAGCAAAAGGTCCGAGCAGTCAGTTATCAAATGCATATTTCATTTGAGCTTTTGGTTTTTCAGGCGTAATGATCCAACCCATGAAATAATACCCTTTTTTCCGCTAGGGTATGCTGGGAGGATAGAATGCCACACTCTTCTATCCTGGCACATTGCTTCGTTCACTTTCATACATCTTTTCACGCAATCAATTCATTAGTAGACTATATTAAAAGGTTCGTCTTCCAATATTCGGTATTTGCCAGGTCTTTTATTATAAAAATTATTATTATTAAATGTATATCTATATTTCCTTTTATAAAAATATGATATCATTTTTATATTGCCTAGATTTGTAATACATACATAATTTCGTTAATACTTTTTAGATAGAAATGTGAACACGTGTCACGCCAATATTCATATTATTTTTAAATTAAGCTAAACGCCTGTATTATAAAAATAAGATTAACTTGCTGGTCTCGTGGAAGGAGCTCAAACTACCGACCACTGAATCACTAGGTGATCACGTGGTCGGCAAAAGTGAATCGACAACAATGATCAATACTTCGATTAGTTAAATATATACTTTTCATTAAAAAAAGATTTTTAAATAAAAATAAAAATTTCTATATAAAACGGGAGTTTTATAGGAAAGTAAGGACCACATATGGTTGTCTCGCGTTCCCGCTACATTCTGCTTCCCGCGACACGCATTTCCGCTACAATGCGTACGCTGCACGTGCGCAACTTCCGTTACCACACAAATGCACGTGCGACACGTTATCCACATGCGACAAAATAAGATAACTTCAATTAAATAATTTAGTGTTATTCCGGTGTATATTATTACCTCTTAGATGTATTTTTATATTACTTTATACATTTATAAGTTTTTTTATTTATAGTGTTGAATATTTAAATTTAATGTATATCGTATATTATTATTTTCGATCTTTTCAATGCAGTTAGTAAGATGCTTGAATTTGAGAATAATTTAAAAAATTCGATAAAACAAAAAGTGCGACGCCCAGTCGGCCCGCAATGTCAGCTGTCAGGCTCGAAGCTTGCATTATTCCAAAGGCTCGGATGGGATAGAGGCTCTATTGAAATGGGGTTTGTTACAATATTCGCGCGGCCGACCCTCCAGCCTCCTCCGGGCGCCAGCCGGCCGTTCCCATTTCAAAAACCATTCCAATTTCAAACCATTCAAACCCGCCGGGGTGGGGAGGGGTGCGTGGGATGAATGAGACTGTTGTAAGGAATCTTTTTAAATGTACATATATGAATAACTTATACATGTTTAAAATGTACTTATATGTTGGTGTATTTAATTCACACTGCAAAAATGTCACAAAATCGGTACTTTTAAATACTAGAATTTCTATGAAATAAATCGAAATTGAATATGTATGTCTTAGTATTCCAATTCCAACTATTTTTATATTATAAAAAATTTAATATCGTAATATAATATATTTAATTTCACAATTTTTACCTATGTGTTTATATTTTTATGGGAATCTAATATTTCTGTCACGAGATGCCAAATTAAGAAAAAAATGCACATACAAGTTTTACAAGAAACGCACTAAGGAAAACTTGTATGTGCATTTTTTTTAATTTGGAAAAAAAAATTATCAAAAGAAAAAATACAAAAAAAAAATTCTCATTTCGAAAAAAAAATACATAAAAAAGATACGGACCTTAAACGAAGTTACGCGGACTGAGAGACAGACAACGAAATTATTATAATTGGGATACTTACTAGTTATATTATATTGTTTGTATTTTTATTATTATGAATGTTATTTTCACCTGATTTTTTTAAACACATTATAATGTTTTTGCCATTTTATTAAATGACAATATTTAAAATTATAATCAATATTTAAAAATTACTGCTTAATTAATTAATTAAATTATAAATGTTTTTATCATTTCATAAAAAACCAACATTTAAAATTATAATCACTATTATAAAATTACTTTTAAGAAAATACATACATTATTATAAGTTATCCGTATAAAAATCTTGTGTACTCTAGAGCAATAAGTAATTTTTGTAGTTTTTCCGATAATCACAATATTTTTAACCTGTTTACAAAAACTCAATTAGTCTGAACGCATTGAAGATGAAATAGCTCAGGGTAAAAGTGGAAAATCCCTTTATGATAAGAGGGAAACTAAACTAATTAGGAATGAATGCAAACGTGATCGCAGCAGGATAAATTATTTAGTTGGTTTGGTAAGTGGAACCAATGAGTGGTGAAGGGCAGAAAGAAACATATAAGAAGTGAGCGTTGATTGCACCAGAAATAGATTAAGCCACATCGAGCATAATCCACACACGGGGAGATGGTCTTAAATTAAAACTCTTAAGATCCGCCGAGCAACCGTGAATGTCGATGGCACAATAGCTGTATGCCGGGCCCAAGCCGTGGTTAAACAGTCTAATGATGGTTGTGAAAATTTGGTCCAAAACTTAGGCTACGACAAAAGTAAAACTAAGAGCAGGGTAAGAATAATCATTAAAATACAATACCATGGGTTAATAAATAATATTTATTCTGTAGGATATGTATCAAATTTCATGTACCTATGTAATATAATTTAATTTTGTTGTTAAATAACTGTATTAAAATAAAAAATACATATTTATAGACACGTATAAACTCGTATTACACTTTAAATATAGAGGTATCATTACTAGCTGCGAAATCTATGTTTAACTAGTGCATGAGAAAATACTATAGATGTATTTAGAATTGTCCATTAAAATAAACGAAAGATTCTCTGATTTGGAACATATATAGAACATTCAAAAATTTGATAATGTGTGGATGTTCTTACGATGGAATTGGTGAACGTTGCATTGTGCAGAGTGATCACTTAAGCCAGCCCAACCCATACAGGTTGTATGGTTGCATAAAAAAGACTTCCATACACGTTTCTCATATAACTAGCTTCGTCTCTGTAAGACTTTAATTTATCTTAATTAAGAAATTAAAATTTTTATGGATCAACTGCTTTTATTTTATCAACTGCTCAGTATCAATTCGGTGAAATTATAAAAATGGAAATTTTCGTTTATGTAGTGTTTCAAAATATATTTTTTGCATTAATACGTTGAAATAATTTGCTAGGTGTATGAATTAATAAACTTTTGATAATAATAATAATAATTGGATAACTTATATAGCGCCGTTTTCGCGAATACTCACCTCAAGGGCGCTTTACACAGAAAAATTATTATCTTACAAAACAACTTACTGCTTGAAAAGAAAAAACTCATTTACTATTACTTATTCACTAGGCGGCATACAAGAAATGGAATTAAAATTGAGTACCTACTATAATAGTTGGGAGTGCCTGAAAGAATTATGTGTTTTCGCGGAGTGCACAATACGAGTGGTTACACTTGATAAAACTCAAATCTCAAATGAATGTGAAGTTTTTTTCCCAAAATTTCGTATTTTTCTTTCCTAAACATTTGTATGTTTTTGGAGTTATATCGAATTGATAATAAGCAGTCGATATGAATATGAGCATCCATTAACAGGCATATGTACATAAATATATAAATAATATGTATCAGTGAGCGGTTACTAGGTAAATGGACTTAACTGTCTAATTTACCGGTAGGTATATCGTTTCTCCGCGGGAGTGCGATGACAGGATTCACCACATTCTAACTCATTCATTCATTCAACACTCGCCTCATTCATACCTATACTGCTGCATCTTCTTAACGATTGTTGAGGCTTTTAATGAGTGACTGACTGAATGCAATTATGGCCAACAAAAATCTGTCAAAGAAAGCGAGTCTAGCGGTACAGAATGAAGTAGAACTGATGCCAACTCTG